>JAPYYQ010001081.1:0-64945 GCA_030522585.1 Anagyrus pseudococci | reverse complement strand
AGTTTCAATATGAGCTCTCGCTACAAAACGGTATGAGACAGCACTATCGTTTTGATAGTGCTGCCATACCATTTCTATATGAATTTTTTTTCAGTGTACTCGTTGGGAGAGCGAGCGCGCGCTCATTTTCCGCGACGTAACTTCTCGTTTATTCTAAAAGAAAAACAGCGTTATAATTTAGCGTCAAGTTAAACTAAGAGCCCGGGCTGCAGGTCGCACGAGGGAGAGCACAGCCGAAGGAGGAAAGTACGAGCCGCGGAGCGGAGCAGTGTGCCGCGTCGGGCCGAGGCTAAAATGTGGTCGGAGCCAAAGTGAAAGCGACGTAAGCTGTTTAATTAGCACCGCAAGCCGCGTAGCTCGCTGTGGCTCACACTGCACGGAGAAGGTGCGGAGTAAGGCCAGCGATAGGTGGTCCGAGTACAGCCGCGATATCGAGTATATCCCACGATGTCCATTATATCATTATATTAGCCGAAGAGTCTAGGGACGAGAGGCGTTGGCTAAGGGTTCGCTGGAAGGGGGGGAAGCTTCGAAGGAGAGAGAAAGAGAGGTCCGCCGGGGCGCGGATCTCTTAATCCCGCGGCTAGTTGTGCAAACGAATGGACTAATCGCCCTGGGATTACGGCCACTCTCGCAGGAGAGTGAGAGAGTAAGAAATACACTCTCCCCTGCGTAAAACTTCCGCGAGGGACTGGAAGGAAAATCCTCGAAAAAAAAGAAGAAGAAGGGAGAGACTAGAGAGTCCCGCACGAGTTGAGTGCAGCGCGTGAATTTTAATAGGAAAATTAAAGGACGCGTTTTGCATTAGTTCTCTAGAGAAGAAGCTGGAGGAGGAGGGACGAGCTCAGGGCAGCACCGGGAAAGAAGTCGTAGCGGGAAAAATCGGCGTTATGGGATTTTAAGCTAATTCATTCCACGGCCTTAGATAAGAAATTGTTCCGGCTAATTAAAACTTGATTATGCATTCGTTTAAAATGATACAGGCCGAATGAAAAACGGCCGTGCGCGGAGAATTAAAAAAAAAAAGGAAAAAAGCCATGTTTATATTTTATATTCATCAGGCTGACGGTATATTAATTTTCTACGCGGCTCTACGAACTTGCACTGCTCAGCTCTTTTCTCTCGCTTCATTTGGAGATACGTATACCATGAAAGCGTTATTCAGCCAGCTATATAGCGAATAATAAAATCTGATAAAATTTGCACTCGGCGATATCGAAAGCTCAATGATAACTTGAATTAGGATTTGATTATAACAAAGAGGAAAGGAAAGGAAAAAAAAATTATTAAAAACCTCGATTCTTCCGTAGGCTGATTGGATTAAAAAAGAAAAGAAGAGGGGAAAAAACAAGTAGAAGAAACCCGGAGGAGGGGGAGGGAAAAGCCAATAATATTATATAAATGCATGGCTCTGGAAAAAATCCAATTTATATCAAACTATCTGTATATATATCGAGTACTTTGTTCTCTTTGCTTATGAAAAAGTTGAGCAAATACATTTTAATATGGAAGTGCTTGTACACACAGTTCTCGGGCATTCATTATCAAAAGAATTTTCCGATAACAAACCCAAACTTTTCGATTGCCTAGAGAGAAAGAGAAAGAGAGAGTGCTAGGATTAATAATATTTGCAGCTATCTCGAGACCATCATAAAATTCATTTGTAAAAACAAATCCATCCGGCGAGCCTCGGCTAAGGCATAGCGAGAAGAAAAGAGGGAAAAAAGAAAAACGCAATCCGCGATGGAAAAAAAGAGAGAGAGCTTGGAGTGAGGGAGAAAGGAGGGTTGAATAACGGCCTCCTGAATATTAAAATCCCGCGGTATATAGTTCGGCCGCTCTCTCGAGTGGCCGCCGCCAGCAGGCGACTATCGAATTAAAAAAGTCGACTCTCGCAGCAGGCGCACGCGCGGACTCCGATCTAACGACATTTGACACCGCAAGCTTTATCAGAAAGCGAGCTATAGCGTGTGCTTCCACACACTGACACCTGCCTCGAACAACAGAAGCAGCAGGAGCAGCAACAAACAAAAAGACTAGTCTATCCCGCTCGCTTGGACCGCTTTATCGTCAAAGAGAAACAACGGGTCCCTCGTTAGCGCCATAAACCGCGTGCGCGAGGGAGAGAAGGCTATTCATAACGAAGCAAAACTGGCCGGGGGATTTTTACGCCCGGCCGTTAGCGAGCGCACACTGGCTATGCAGTCGACTAGCTCTTTCTCTTTCTCTCGGGGCTACTCTGGGGCTTATTGGCCGGCGTCGCTTACGGCGATTTAAGCGGCTATTATGATCGCTTTCCTCCCCGCCACCTCACGACCTTGCCTTATCCACCAAAGCTCGGCTTGATTAAAACGCCGAGCATAGAGCCGCGAGCTTTCTTCTCAAAAGAGAGCCGTGTGTGTATGCTCGCACACACGCCTGACACTTTGTCTTGATTGTTTTCTCAGTTTATCCCTTCATGGCACTCAATAATCCACCTACATGCGTACACGTATAGTGTAAAAAATGCTGCGTCACGATTTATGAGCCTTGATATGTAGGCGAAGAGGGGGGGGGAGGTAAAATAATTTCCCCATGTCGCGGGAATTACAAGTCGGCGGGGGGGATAAAGAAAAGAGAGGGAGGTGGTCGGGGCGAAAATCGGTCTTTTCATTAAAAATTCTGTTCAACTTTACGAGGACAACGCCGAGCGAAAAAGCGGGGATCCAAGATAAAAACAAATAAAGCCAGGACGTGGCTTACTCTCGGCGCAGCGGCGAGAGAGACACTGCTGTATACGTAAGAAGGAAGAGAGAGAAGAAAGAAAAGATGGGAGACGATATTGTCGTGCCGAGCCAGCGCAAATTTTGTAGAAAAAAAGAAGAGCTGTAGCAGCGATGAGGACGATGAGAAAGAGGGGGAGGTAAAAATAAGCAAGTCCCCGGAGAGATTTTCGTTTAAGCTTCTCTTTTTAATAATATCATCAGCGTCGTAATCTGTCTGTTGTCCATCGCCGGCGAGGGGGGAGCTCGAAAAGAGGGAGGAAGAATGGAAAGCTCGTTAAAACAATGCTGCGGCAGGGAGTATAACGCGCCGGCGATGACGAGTCCTCATCGTCGACGTCCGGACGTAGAGGGGAGGGGTTGGGATGGCCGCTAATGCCGGAGAAAGTGTAGGGCGAGTTAATACAGCGGCGAAATGTAGACGTAGAGCTTGCCTGGTGATATTTTGCCGGGGCGAGCTGCATTAATGGAGCACAGCTTTTTTTTGTTTTTTTTTGGGGGGGGGGAGGGGGGTATTTTTTTTGTCTCTGTCGGCCAACGGACGCGCGCTCGCGCGTCTTCCTGGCAAAGTCCTCTAAAATGAACGTCCACGTCCGCGGATTAACGGGGCTAACAGGAGGGGAGGGGCGGCGGGGAGTGGACGGAAAATATGCGCGCGTGCGAAAATATAACGAAGCGCGCATATAAAAGAAACAATGGGGGGACTACTACCGACCATCCCTCTACCCTCTATGCTATAGAACGCAGGACGAGCGGGGGAAGGAGGTGACACGCGTGTTTTCCCCACCCGAACCCGTATTACGCTGAATTTACGCGATCTCTTTATTCGCGATGAATATGCCCTACGCTCCCGCCTTTTTTTCTTTCCTTTTTTTTTTGTTTTTTTGATATTAGGTCAACGCTTGTCTTGCGTCCGCAACTATATGTACCGAAGCACGATTATCAAGCTTTCTTTCGCTATATATTTCGTCGTGTCATCAAAGCTCGCCTATATGCGGTTATAAATAATTTACGAAACAACCAGATTTCCTACATTTCTTTTGAACTCGGATAAAAATCTATATTCATTGTTGTTTCCAAATATTTACATTCAAAAATAATCAAAATTTATTTAAAGCCCCGAAAAAGGAAAATGAAAAAAAAACGTGTTCGTTGCACCTCTACAAATGAAGCTCGTGTTGGTGCGTAGTACGAGTTTGCACAGGAGAAATCGCATTCGAGGGAGAGAGAGAGAGCGGGGTGGAAAAGGGCTATCGGCATTTTGGAAAACGGCGGGTAATCGGCGTAAGCCCTGCAGGGTCTCCTCAATTTTCCGAAATTTCCCCGCTCTCTCGACGAGCGGACGAATAATAACCGGCGATGGAAGTGTCCGATAGGGGCGGATCAGAGCGGGAGGGTGGCTGGCGGGACGTTATCGTAAGCCGTGGCTGACGCGCGGCTGCGGCCGGCGCGTGCTCTCTCGATGCTTTTTCAGCGTGTAAACGCTGCCGCCCAACAATACAGCCTCTACGCCGCCGCGATTGCGCGTAACACGCCCCCCCCCCCGCTCTCTCGCAAACGAGCAGAGCGAGGCGTTCGATCTCGCGCGAGCCGTAATTCTGCGAGCCAGCGACGCGTATCGCCACTATACGACTACTGCAGTGAGACGCGGTATATACGCACTGCTCCTGCTGCTGCTACGGCTTTTCCGGATGGACACGGAAAAATTGCCGCTCATTGCGCGCTCTCTCGGCTATCGCAGACTCCCGTCTCTCTCTCTCACACGCGCGCGATCCAAGCTGTGACGGTTTTTCGAAATTTCGCCGAATGCTTTATTTTCAGTTTTCCGGCCACTGCGATGGAATATTGGAAATTCGGGAGGAACGGCCAGCTAGTGGCTGGAGAGAGAGAGAGAGAGGGGGTTAAATTCGACACGTCTGTAAATTTCATTTCCGACTTTATACGCCGCTTTAATAAATCGAAATTCCAGCTTTCTTTACTGCCCCCCACTCCAGTCGCGCGCCAGCTCGCACACTCTCGCACAGACGTACAGCCGGCGCTCTAGCCCACACGGATTTAATTAAATCTTTTCTTGTTTGCAGTTGATGAAAAGTTGCGCTAATAGCGTTATGAGCGCGCCCATCGGAGAGATGAGAAAAGGCAGCAATTCAAGGTACACGTGTCCCCTTCCGCGTACACGCCACGCCCCCTCAAAAATAAAAGAAATTATAATAAAGGAGAGTTGAAAATAAAAAAATTGTTAAAAGCGTACTAGCGGTCTAGAAATCCAGGCTAGGGGTTGAGAGGGTACGGGAATAGAGGGGAGGAGGATGAGGTGGTGGCTGCTTGTCGGAAAAATAAAAATTCGCCTCGGCGCTTATCGGCGCGGCTATAAATCGAGCCTCGGCGCGTCGCGAACAGGGGTGGGGGACACTAGCGCAGCCGTGGCCGCAGGAAAAATGGCCGAGAGCAAAAAGGCCAGAGTGTGCCGAGGGATAAATAGGGGACAAAATAAATACCTCTCGGGAGCGTGGTGGCTCACGGACCGGAAGCGTCGGAGGGCCGCGTAAACCGCTCTCGCGCCACTGCCCAGAGCGACGTCGAAGCGGGGTGGAGTAGCGACGATTGATCCGCAGTAGGCGGCGGAGAAGCCGTAAAATTGGCCGCGGAAAAAGAGAGAGAGAGAGCACGAAGCCGTCGCGGCTCGCGAGAATAATGAAACGCTGATGAAACAAGCAGGCGGTTAATTCGCGAAAAAAAACCGCGCTTCAACGGCCCGTACGGAATCGAAGGGGCTTTCGCTGACTATACACGTCGGCCGGCCTCGTAAATTCGAGCACCCCCCCGGCCATCGCCGCAGCCGCGCACACTCGATAAGGGAACAAATGATTTAACGAGCACACCGCCTCGCTGTGTGCAGTGTGCGAGCTAAAGTCACCCTCCCACGTCCAAAGAAATAATCGACCAATCGAGCAATCTTGACACATTTTTTCTTCCACTCTTCTGCACTGCCCGGCTCGTTTTAAATACTCCGGCTTAGCTGCCGATATATCGCCGTCCACGGTTAGCTCTCCTATTGATTTTTCTCTTAATCATGCAGATTTTCTGTTTCTCCGAACAGTTAAATTAACGCTTCTCTTTCTCTGCGTGTCAATTAACAATTAGGCAATTCGCACGTGACAATTTTTTGTTTCCAAAGAAAATACAAATTATACGGATACAGACAATGTTGTCAGCTGCTAGTTAATTCATTCGCATAGACGCACATTCGACAGCTTTTTTCCCCTCTTTTAATAACTTTCAACCGGAAATCCATCAAAATAAAGGTAAAACGTAGGAAAAGGCATTACTCTATTTCAACGTCAATTTATTGGTATATCGTCGAGCTACTATACAATTCCTTTTTTTTCTCGCTCCCTCGTCTCTCGCTCGACGTAAACAATATATATGTGACGCGAATGGTGTAGAGATAGAGAGCAGACTGAGCTATAAAAAAAAAAGTTTATGCAATCTAAATAAAATCCCGTGCGCGCAGCTTTGTTTAAACAAACATTTTTCGATCGACGCGTTGTAACAGCGTTTTGACACGTGAAATTTCCTTAAAGCTGCAATAAATAAATACGCTGGAAAATCCGATAATGAGCTCGAATAAATCGTGAGAGACAGGGTATACTATGGAGTACAGAAGATGAAAAGCAATCGAAAAAAGATTAAGAACAGCGAGAAAGTGCAGGAGGAGAAGCGGGATTGAATAGAGGCGCGAAGGATATAAAAATTTAATCAGCGCGGACGCGTGCGTTACAAGCTCATATAGAGAAAGGGCAGCTCTATTTCGGCCTTCTTCTTTTTCACCACAAAAGAGAGCCGGGAGTGGGGGGAGATGCAGGCTTTACTTCCGTAAATTATGTGCCGGCAGTAGCACTTGGAGCTGTGCTCTTGGGTCAACGCGCGCTCTCTGATATGCCGCTGGCAATTAATGGGCAGCCGCGAGGACCAGCTCCGGAAATTTGTGGAGCTAGTGCGCGTAAGAGAGAGAGAGAGAGCAAGCGTGGCCAGCCTCCGGAAAACGGAATGGGATTCGGCATCGATGCTCTCCCAGCGGCGAACTGTAATCTATGCCGAGGCTGGGTCAACATCTTCCGCCGCGATTTCGATCTCAACCACCGCTATGCCGCTCTTTCTCTCCCTACCATGACTAATCGTCAATTCGCGATGGCCTCTTCCATCGAATATTCCTTATACCCAGAACTGGCGAATCTTTTTATGCAGCATATCTGACTGTCTTCTACGTGTACTCTTTAGAGCTTTCTCATTTCCAGTTTGAAACGGACGCTATCGAGTGCCTGCAATTGGCGGGTATTAGGGATCGATATAAATGAACTTTCAAGAAAATCGGAATCGCCTAATTTCAAGAGCAGCAGCAGCAGCAGGCCCCGTTTAATTTGCACGAGAAATAACGGCGAGGATAATTTTTCCCGCCGGTCGCGGAAGGAAGGAGGGGGTCGGTAGGGTGGAAGAAAAAAAGAAGTAGGCGAGATGAAATTGCCGGCTTCGCAAAATAATAAAACAAAGCGCTCGCCGGCGCAGCGCGAGTGAAAGAGAACGAGAGCGAAAAGAAGGAGTGGGTATGAGAAAGAGAGGCTGGAAGGGGGAAAGGGGGTGTGCGAGGGGACAAGGGTTGGGTGACTCTCTCGAGCGGTGAGAGAGAGAGAGAGAGAGGGTGCGGGAGAGACAAAGCGGGCGCGCGAGACAAAGAGGTCAGAGAAATTTTAATTCTGGGTCAGCCAGGCATCCCTTTCTCTCCCTCCGCCCCCCACCGCCAGCCTCGTAACCCGTGGCTTTTAGTGCCCGGCTGCGATGGAGATTACGGGAGCACCCGGGCATGGCAGCCGACACTAGTGGCGCGCCTCCCCCGGAATTACGTTTTAATTTCATCGGACGCAGCAGCGCCACCCTTATACCTACGAGCTTTTCGGCAGCGCTCCCCGAAACGTGTGTACACGCAGGCTCGAATTTCCGCGCGAGAAACCGCGGACCTTTGGTCCTTTAAGCTTCTCGGTCTCTTTATCTCGGTCGGCAGCCTCTTCGCGCCTCGTCGTTTAATAGCCCAGCCCCGCGACGAGGATATAAGACGCACGCTTGGATTAGAGCTTGCGCGCGACTCTCCGATTTATTTTATTTCCCCCCGCTTCTTGATTCTGTCCCTCTTTTGTAACTCGATATCACACATTGTTTTGCTCGAGGCGAAGGAGGGGAGTGTTTTGTCGTCGTAGCCGCTGCTATATTTGCATGCATACGCGTTTGAACTGGCTTTAGTGCTAAGCGCGAGTAAAGTGTATACCTACGAGTTTTTCATGTTGCACTCGCATCCCCCTCCCCCTGGGCTTGTATATGGGCTTTTTACTTGCTCGTGATTCAACCGCAATACTGATTCCAGCCCATAAATTCCTTCCATTCGCCTCATTTACAGTCTATCTCGTTCGCTCTTTCTCTCTCGACTCGTAGACAATCGTAAAATAAAAAGAAACAAAGACGAACGCACAGTGTCTGCACACTTTATTATTTTTGACTCATAGCTTTACGGACTAGTATTCGAGCAGCCTTTGAATATCTATAAAATTGATACGTAATCTTACAAAGTAAAGAAAGAGAGCGAATTTTTCTGCTACTTCACAGTGTTATTAATGCTCGCGCGCTCTCTCAAAGATTCGTTCTGTGAAAATGCACATAAAACACGCGCGCCGACCTGAAAAAGTTTTGTCTGCTCGAGCGCCCCCCCCTCCTCCCCCCGGACGACTTAATTGCTTTAATTTCGTACTGTTTTGATAAGAGTCGCGAGGAAGTGTCTCGCATTTTGTCGTATTATCGCAGAGTGGAAATCTCTTCTCTCTCTTTTCCTCGTTTCTCTCTTTCTTTCTTTTTTAAAAGCTACATTTCAAAAACCTGCTTAATTAGAATCGTATTACCTTCGTCTTTGTTCAAAGGTAAACGCACGATTATAAATATTTGCTTTTTACGTATATAGTTTCTTTCGAAATATCGCCGAGATAAACAGAGTTTATATGGTGATGCAACTAAACAGTTATGTCAATCACCATCGCAGTGCGCGCGCGCGTTTGCTATGTCAATCACGAGGGTAGAGAGAGAGATAGAGTAGTTCGTAACTAATCAACTAAACGCAACTAGTCAATTTAAGCTTCAAATGAGACTCTACAATTACGCGATTCAACAAGCAGCTGCGCCTGCCCCACCCACAGCAAGCTCACCCACCGCAGAGCCTCTATACGCATCATCTATAGACCGCGCGCCGGCGCGAGCTTTGAAAACGTTTTCATAAAACCTCATATATACCAACACACGCGCGTGGGCGTTTCGATATTTTCGATATTTTCAAAAGCCAAAGTTCGCAAATATTCAAAGACCCTCTCTGCTCGACATAGAGTCAATAGAAATCAGTTGCATCCCAATACTCTATATACCCATGCTACTTGGAAAAAGAGCTTTTGCCAAAAAAGCATCGCTTAATTATTCCAACAATACTGCAACGACGTTGAAATACGATTCAACGAGATTAATAATTATCAGCTACGGCAGCATCAGCAAGCAAAGCGAGATGGAGAAACTATGCAGAGCAGCTCAGCGTAAATTGTAATCGAACATTTCCGTTAACGCGAATCGATTAGAGAAGAGCAGTGCGGGCAAAGGGACACGAGGGGGGATGGAAGGAGGCTGAAAACGGGGGGGAGGGGCCTGTGCAGGTGTCGGCTAGAGTCGCACTGCGGCTGTGGCTCTCTCGCGGCTGCTGCTGCTACGTAGACACGCACGGTGCCATTGTACGCAGGCGAGTTCAAAGGGCGCGTTAATTGCCGACAACGTGTCGACTTTTTCGCCCTTGCCATCCCAAGAGAGAGAGAGAAAGCCCATATCGCTCTCTATACTCTGTGCTGGCAGAGTTCGCTCTCTACGGCAAGAGGCGGTCGTGATTGCTCGTCTCCTGTCCCCTCCTCGGTCTAAACTCAAAACGCCGCTGACGCTTTTACACCGACTCGCGCGCGTGTTAGCTCGTGGTTGATAATTGGCTGTAATGCCGTTACGTGGGATATTGTTACTTCAATTAACTGAGCTTGCGCGCCAATCCGGCAGATGGCTGGTATAAAAGCTCGCTGTTTATCGCTGTAACTCGCTGCCCAGCGTGCTTTATTTATTTATTTATTTTTTCGTTGTATGCTTTATCTCTATAAGTCTTAAAAGCTTGTTTACCGTCGTTTTCATGTAACGGAAATGAAATAAGAAGTAAGAAGGAAGCTCCGAGGGTATCCGTTATCGGCCCGATACTGCCGGGGGTTTGTAGTCCGCAGGTCAGTATGGGGGTTGGTGTACGGAGGGTGTGGGCTGGGGGAAGTAAAGGATATAGTAAAAGAAGCAGTTGTCGGTCGGTGCATTAGCCATGTTTTTCCCTGGTCGATCGAATCGTACTTCGGCATCTCTCTTTCTCTCGATGCCTCCAGCCCTTTTCTTATGTACCCTTCACTTCTTCTTCTTAGACTTTACATTTGCGCAATGCCCCGGTATCAATGGCTTAATGTTCGCGGAAGCATATCGCGCGGCTCTCTCGCTCGCTACTGCCACTTTAAATAAATTATCCCCCTATCTCTTCACGGCAGCTCAGTGTATACGTATATACAGACTCCGGCAACTGGGCGCTCTGAACTTTGCGCAAAATTTCCCCGCTGCCCCTTTCCTTCTGCCCTCCGGGGCGCAGCCTTTGTATATTTCTTTTTCAACTCGCCGAAATAAAACTTTGCCGGCCGCCTTCTCTCCGCTCTCTGCTCTCTTCCTCCCGCTCTGCCCATCCCCTCTCTCTCTCTCTCTCTCTCTCTTTTTGTCATTCCCGCGCCACTTTGCTTTTCGCGAGTTTCAAACTAGATTCCCAGTCGCGTTTTTTTCCCCCGCGCCCAGCTTTTTCCCCCTTGGGCTCTCTCTCTCTCTGCCTCGCGCGTGCCACCAAAACGCTTTCCGAGCTTTCCTCCCTCCACCTTCTCCTCCTCCTCAGCCTTACACCCTTTCCTCTTTATCTCTCTCCGGCTAAAGACTCTTTCTTTTCGCCATCTATTTTGCCAGCCGCGGCACTTGCGCCCAACTGCGCCCGTGCAAAAGCTCGAAAGTTGCTCGGGCGGCAAGCTGTACTCGCTGAAAAATTAGCGCTAATCTGCCGCAGCGGCTCTCACTTTGGGGGGGAATGGGCGGACACTCCTTATACAGTAATACCCTTCCCCTGTGTACACCGTGGCTATTAGCTCGGCAAAAGCAAGGCAGTGCGTGTTTTAAAGTGGGCGCATTCAACCTGGCTTTTTTATACTCTCCGAACGAGTCGTGCGCCGATACGCATTCCAAGCTGACATTATTTTGCTGTATAACCAGCGATCGAGGCGTTGACGATGATAATCCGTGTTTTATAGGATCCGAATGTTTGAAATGCGCGACAAGGAAAAAAAAGAGAGAAGAATCGGCGGTCGCAGTTAAAGAGCATTGCTTCGGAGATATTGGGTATAAAGTGCGCGTGGCGAGTGTGCGGAGGGAATATCGGGCGAACGAAGGAGAACAAACGAGGAAACGCGAGAGAGCGCTCTCTCTCTCTCTCTCTCGTTTGCTTTCTTTATCCGCTCCTAATTGGCGCTGGCTCTCGCCTTATCGGCCGCGCCGCTATTTTTGTTGTGTCCTCGGGGGAAAAAAACCCCGTCGGATTCCCCCTACTCCAATTCCCCCGGTCATGCTAATTAGACTGATTAATTGTCAGTCGTTTTGGCAAGCTGCCGATTACTCCCGACATGAATACCCTTCCCCCCAGTCGCGCTGATCTTTCTTCCGTGGGCTTATCCTAGCGAATGCATTTTTTATGCGTCTCTAATGCAAAGCACGCGTGCGCGTCGTCGACCTTTCTCTTCTATACGGATTGTTCGTTTTCGAGAATTATTTAGGGGCTTCCCCCGCTCGCTTTCTTATTATTCTTCTTTTTTTATAGGCTTTAATTTTTCATCGGGAATCGTCGGGATTTTCTCAAAGGCTGCAGTATATATAGATTCCCTTGTGTAAATGTAAATTGCCGAAGCATCGACGACTTGTTTTCACTCGTGTTTTCTAATAAATTCGAGTGTTCTTAAAAGACTAAATTAATTTAATATCGCTTGGCCATTAAACTCTTATAAAATAATCGATTCGACAAAAATTAACGGTAAAGGGCTCTACTATGCTTTCTTCGCAATTTATAACCGGGAAATTCAGCATTTAATGCCATTTCGTAACTCTTTTCTTTTTTTATAAAATATGCGAGTATAATATGACTGTGCATTAATAATTTGTGAAACAGCTGTGCAAGACATGCCGTGCAAACGCGTATACGATAATGACTTTATCCGGGCTAAAGTGTATGCGCGCCTCTCTCTCTCCGTAAATAAAAATGAAATTTAACCATCTATTTTTTAACAAAACACTTCGGCTTTATAGTAAACTTCGTAAAATTTCAGCGAAATAAAAAAAAAAGCCGAGGAACAATGGAAAATATTTTTCAAACTCGTTCCATATAAAATACGCACGCATAACGAAAAAAACTTTTGAAAAAATTTTCCGTTTTCATTTCCGTTGTAACTCTTTCTCTCTTTCTAGCGTCGAAACGATAGAGCGCCATGAAATAAATTCTTCGGAGAAATTTTAATTTATTCCAGTAATTCCGTGATATTCCAATGAAGTCCGTCTAACAAAGTGTTGAAATTCAAAAAAAAAAAGAAAGAAAGAAAGGAAAAAGAAAAAAAGAAAAAAAAGAAGGGTCGGGGTGGAATTTAATTTTCCAGTTAACTGGCGATTCAGTATTCAAAGATATTCGGCACTCGAGAGCCGTCGTCGTAGTCGTCGCGCTCTCGCTCGCGCCAGCAGACACTCGGCCGGCAATGGAGTGTAACATCCAAAGGACGAGAGCAGCAATTATTCTCGATCAACTTGACTCCTGCCCTCTAAACACACACACACAGGCAGACAGTGCGGTTTCCACGTAGCAAAGAAAGAAAAAGAATAAAAGATAGAGTCGGAGTAGAGAGAGAGAGAGAGAGCAAACGTTAGCGAAGGAAGCTCGCTCTCGTTGCTTCTCTTTGCTTGTTCGTTTTAATGAATTTTTAATATCCGCGCGCGCTCCTCTGGCTCGAGCGAGCGAGGAGCTTGCGGTTGCTTGCCGTCGGCTAGCCGGCCGCAATAGCGCGTTAGCTGCGGCGCCTTTGCACACGCACACACGCGCGCGCTGAGCTTTAGACGAACGATGAGTCGTACATAGACACATAGAGCTCTGCGTTAACGAAAAGGCGGCGTTTGATCAGCGAGCATGCAGACTACTTACCGCTTCTCAGATGCGCCGGCTTTCTTCCTCCCCCGTAGCGGGGCTCAGCTGTCCCCGTCTCTTTCCCCGATGTTCTCCCCTTGCGTTCGCTGCTCCTTGGCTCCTTCTTACCTCGTCTGCGGCCGCACTTCAGCACCTCCGGCGTTCGATAATAAGTCATCCTACAGCCCCGCGTCCTATAGGCTTTTGCGGTCACTCGCGCAGTGTCTGGCTTCGTTCGCCGGCGTAACGAGCCAAGGGAACGTATAAAAGTCCCCAAGCTAAGCCGGTGCTGTTTACACGCAATCTCGCCCCTTCAAGTAAGTTCGGCAGAGGCACCCGGTGTATGGGCGAGAGGAGAAAAGCTCTCGTGGAGCGGACACACAGCTCGGGCCGAGCGCGAAAGTGCAACTGAGCCCCTCGGTGTGGTCGCAGGACGGGTGCAGTGGCCCCGCGCGCCACCCACACTCCCCACAGAGGGCGGGGGCGCGAGTGTGCCAGGAGCCGGGGAGCAAGCGAGGGAGAGAGAGAGAGTAGGGTCCGTGTGCCAGCGGGCTCGCGTTCCGCGTCGGACTGCAGGGTGTCACCCTCGGAGCCGATTTTCGGCCGCCCCTCCGAGGTCAGCGCGCGCCTGCCGCCGTCGCCGCCGCCAGCCACCCCTACTACTGCCTCGACTAGCCGCCCGGACGCGCATGCCCCGCAAGGACGACCAGCGCCGCTCCGGCAGGCTTCCTCCTCTCTCTGCAGCCGCCGCCGAGCAACCCCTTCGTGCGCCCTCCCTACTTCCCTCTCTTCAACCTACCGCCCTCCCTTATGCGACGCTTTCACCTCTCTCGAGCGCCCCTCTCTCCGCGAAGCAGAGAGGCAAGCCCGAGATAAACACGCGGAATTATTAGGCCGGTACCTTTTGCCCTCGCCCGCGATATCTTTTTTGCGTTGTCGCGCGAGCGCTTCATATACACACACACTTTCGCCAGTTTCCGGGGATATCGGATATGCAGTCCGCGCCAGGAGATATGCTGGAGAAGCTGGACGAAAAGGGCGCACGACTCCAGAGACAGCCGCTTGGATTTTTCGGATATTTATTGCCCGGGCAGCTGGCGCACATGCCGCGCGCCCCCCGGAGATATTAAGAGCTCGCGTATCATATGGTATCGAAGGATACGTTAATTTTTATCAATATCCACCGTATCCCCCCCCGCTCTCCATCTTTTTTTCTCTATCTACACGTCTTGCGCGACGGTATCGTTTTTTTGCCTTTTTTTTTTAAACGTATACAACGCGCGCGTGCATGCATCGCAGCGAATATAAATCTGCTTGTACAGCAGTTGAAAATAAAGATATGTATTTTTAAATAAAACGCCCCGACAGGATGATGTAAACGAGGAGAAACTAAAGAGAGCCGGGAATAAAGTTGAACGTCAAAATGAGATATGGCACTTTGAAAAAATCGCTTCTTTTTTCTCTGTCTCTCCTCTCTCTTTCTCTCTCGCTCGTGGTCCGCGTAATTTTGACTTATGAATTCGAAAAACCGCCAGCAGCCGAAACGACGGTAAAAGTTGAAATTCCGAAAGAGGCGGAAGAGAAAAGAGAGAAAAAGAAGAAAAGAAGGACACGAAAAGAAATAGAGTAAGCGAGAGGGCCGCAGTACGAAAGAGGGTTGGAAACGGGACAAAGCAGGGGGTTGGGAATGGTAGAATGAGGTAGAGAATAGCGAATTAAGAGAGCTCGGAAAGTTTCTGGCGCGCGATTTCGAACGCGTGCTCTCTCTCTCTCTCTCTCTCGCTTTGGAGGTGGAAGGGGGCTTGCTAATTAATCGCCTCGTTACGAGTTTATACGGGTATTAGTGTCGCGGGCTCGCGCCAAAAAGGTAAGAGACAAGGAGGCAGGCGCTCCTCTCCCTCTCCTGCGGCTTAATCTCTTTTCTCTCGGGCGCGACAGTGCCTGGGCACTTTCAAAAACAAGCCTCTCGCCCCTCCTGGAAAATCGCGGCAAACTTTTGCCCTCCAGCGCCGCCCCCCCCCCCCTTCCCCCAGGAGGAAATGAGCCGGAGTCCAGCCTGCCTAAACGCCTCTCGCGAATTTCTCATTTCCCCTTGGGCCGCAGATTAGGCCAGGTGGGTAGTAGAGGGAGGGCGTAGAAGGTTTGCCTCCTAATAATATTTCTGGCGGACTTCCACGGGCGGCGCGTAAAGGCCTCTCTCTTCACACGGCGCTAATGCGCGAGCCAGCTGCCGTTATCGTTTGGCCGCCCTGCCAACCTGCCGTGGAGAGCCGCTCTCTTTTCCTCCTGGACATGCTCGTATCACCTCTCCCCCAGTCCGGCGTATCTCTCTCCTTTTGCTCTTTCTCTCAGCGAGACTCTCTCTAATTCCGCTTAATTTCGAGGCCGCGACAAGCCTCTATTTCCTCGTCACGTTTCAAACGGCTGTTCAAACTCCGCTCTCTCTTTGTGTGTGTGTGTGTGTGTTGTGTGTGTGGGCCTCGACACCTCGCCAACGTCATTGAGCGCCCAACGATGTTTAACGCTCGTTGTCGCCCCCGCGTAATATTCAGCCTGATGATGATGATGCGACTGCTGGCAAACCTTCCGAGCCAGAATTTTAAACGCTTATTAGCCCAGCCTGTGACATTCATCCCTCCCCTTACACCATCTGGCAGCTCCTTCTTCACTCTTTCTCCTTCGCCAACGAGTTGATTGCATTGCCTCGCATTACTCCCCATTGCACTCCTCAAACCCTTTTTTCCCTCGTTCCCGTTAAATTTTCAAACGGAATTACACTTCCTTGAAAGCTCTGACATATTGCACACAATTCGAATTTAATCGCGATATAAAAATCTTTAACTAATGCAGAAACAAAATCGGGTTTATTTTTCCAGAATCATAATTATTTAATAGACGGCAAAGCTCGAAGTCGTCGGCGATAAATCCAGGGTTGGGGGTTGATCTATCGAGGCGCGCAATTAAAAGCGATAAATTTGAGTAACAATGGAAAAACTTAATCCCCCCCCCACCCACTCTCTTTCAGAGCGTTGGCAAAGAGGCTTTCGGTGCGGCGCGAGAGCAAAAAAAAGACACGAAGAAATGTAGTTACGTAATGAAAGAGGTCACAGTGCAAGAGAGAGAGAAAGAGTAAAAACGACGACGGGCTTATCCTAATTGCGGATAATAAAAGCCTTTTTATCGGAAAGCTTCGAGAGTAGGTATATAGAAATGACGGAGAAGGAGGAGAAAGAGGCTTGGGCCGAGTATCTCAGTGCCTTTTTTTTTCCAATGCGTCCCAGTGCCGCTGGTAACTCGCCCAAAGCCCAGCCAAAGTCACAGCCGTTAAAAGACGTAGCGCGAAAATCTAATAATATCTAAAAGCTGAAATGTCGCGGCAAAACAGTGACAGTTACAAGCCCGAAGCCAAAGACAAAGCGCTCTCTTTCTCCCTTAGATACTTCAACTCTACCACGCGAGTTAGCTTGTCTCTTCGCCTGTTTACCCGGGCTATTCGCCGCTTTAATAAGCCAGAACGCGAAAGTGGCACGAAAGACTGTCGCGTAACCTTACGACGACACACACCGAGCGCGTAACTCTTTTCTCCCCGGGACTCTGGTGCGTGCGAAGCGATTCTTAACCTAAGGGCAGTAAGGGGATTGGTTAAAGCAGTGAAGGCCTGTCGTTTTATTGCGTTAGCCCCTTGCGGCCCGTTAAGCCCCGTGACCGGAGTTATGCCCGCATATTAGCGGAAATCGCGCGCTCTTCCCTCGACTTTCCTTCTTCCGAGCGAGTTAACGCGCTGGCCACCTCCCCGTTACAGCCGACGTCGACGATAAAGGCATCTTTATTGGTCAGCCCGAGCGCGCTGGACGCTCTGATTAAACAAGCGCGCCTCCTCTTACCAGCCCTTGGCGCGCTCATCCCCTTTTATCACGCAACTGGACTTTTTATTTCCCCGATTACCTCCTGTAAGCTCCTCCCGTGTAATGCACTTGCTCGGCAGTCCAGGCCGTTTGCCATGCTCGTTGCTTTTCTTTTTAATACTCGAGCCGCCCTCCTATCCGCCAACGACGCACGAGCTTTATCAAACCAAGAGGAAATTCACGGCGGACCTTCGGGAGTTGTAAAGTATACAAGAAACGTCAAACTGTCGAGAGTGAAAAGCCGCGAACGAATGTCACCTGCATTTGCAAAAAGGCGAAACAAAGCTTATACTCTTACGCAATGACCCTTCGTACACTTTCCATAACCGAAATTCCCAACCCTAGGCTTGTACGATGTGTGCTCGATAAACCCCGGGAATCTCGCTCCTCCTCTTTTCTCTCATAACGCGGCGAGCTTGAAGTGCGCGGGGGGGGGGGCCTTCTCGAGCGCGAGAGCTCGCGTCTGAGTTATGCCTTGAAATTACCTTATTACGCGTCCGGCAGCTCTGCTCTCGTAATTGCAGCCGAGGCCCGGCAAACAAAAGTTGCCCGTACAAACCCTTTGCCTCGGAAGCCGCTCTGAGCGTTCGAGGAATTTTGAGGAGCCGAGGAAAAACGCCCTTGCCCCCCGCCAATTCTCATTGCTCTTGCCGTCCTCCCTCTTTCCTTGCTCGACTGCCGGAGGAGTAATCACCCGTAGACTTGGCTGCGCCGAGGGTGTAATTAACATCCAGTCAAACGCAGAGGCTTTTCCATGCTTTTTATGCTCTCCTCAATCTCCCTGTTTCCGTTGCATTCTCGTATTCTTACTCGGGCTTTATCGCTCACTCTCGGTTACCAATGAACAATACTCCGACGCATAAACAGCGTGTCATTGTGCGGAGCAGCGTTTCTATCTAAAACGCTGTTTGTCTCGAAATTAAGAGACAGACAGGAAGGTAGAGAAGATAATTCGCGCGCCATTGTACGCTCTCTGACCCATTTACATTAATCAAATCAATTAGCTCGCCGAGCGCCCAGCTTTATGTCGTATTCTCCCCTCTCCCCCCCACCCACTTTGATGTTGATACCCTCGTCTACTTTGTTTACTTGTATATACATCTTCATTGTTAATGCACAACAGATCGAGCGATTCAATCGCCAATGATATCGCCTATAGAGTAGCTATGCAGAGTTGAATTAATAAAATTATGCGAATCGCCTGGAGAACAGATTCGTCAAGAGCAAGAGAGAAAGGCAAGAAGGACTAGATTCGTTAGCGGAGAAGGAGGAAGAGTAGCGCAGGGAACGAGGGTAATGCAACGAGCGGCTGGGAAGGTAGAAACTCGAGGGGGGGGTTTAAAAGGAAAAGCCCGGAGCAACACCTCGGCGTCGCCGCTGCGAGCTTTACGAGAGCGTAACTCGGCCGAGCTCGTCGTCGTCGTCGTGCTGGGGGCTCCGAAAGTAGAGAGTCGCCGGAGCTGAGGTGCACACGAATTCCGGACGCCGCTGGACCGTAGCTTATACCGCCCAGGCAGCCGGCAGCTTCTTCATCCGGAATACGTGCCGGGCAAGAGGGGAGGGGGGGGCAGGGCTCCCGAGACCGCTAGCTGTATAAGCCCCCCCGACGAGAACATACCCGCACGCCCACACACAGAGCCTCCGCGAGCTGTTTATGTGTAGGGATTCGCTCTCGTAAACATGACGCCCCTTTTCTTTTATTCACCCCCTCCTCTCCCCGTTCTGCAGTATATACACCTGCAAGCTGAGAAAGAGAGAGAAGGAAAGTTTTATTTTGCAGGGCTGCTAGGAGATGAGCGTGATTTTTTTTTCTTTCTCTCTCTCTGTTTACCGCTACGCAGTCCGACTTGATTATTTTCGTAACGAGGCCTTTGTGCAACGACTACGACTGGTTTTGATAAACTACGTTACGAGATTGCGCGGGTTTTATTAATTGCGCAAAATTTTACGTCGCGCGTGTTGTCCATATACTTTTTTTTTCGACGTGGTGTATATTATAATTTCGAAAGGATACTCGCTCGCGGTGCAGACTAGCTCTCGAACGAAAATGTTTCCCCTCCCCCCTTTAAAAATAGGTGGTAATCAACGTCGAAATTTGAGACAATGCACACGCGGCACGAACGAGGTAATGCGCGAAATTATTAATTTGCCGGAGGGGGCGTTATTCGCTTAAAAGCCGCGCTGCACACTTTGTCGCCGCTGACAATTAAAAATTTGCAGCGCGAGAGCTGCAGAGCGGCCAGTGTTTCGTGGGGGGGGGGGCTTACACGTCCGCGCATTGGTAAAAATGTTCACGTAGCGTCCAGAGGGGATGAGGAGGGAAGCAGGCGTGCGCAACAACAATTGTTGCAGCTACATAAAATACGGTGGCAAGAGAGAGAGAGAGAGAGAGAGAGAGAGAGAGAAAGAGAGATAGCGCGGTCGGCGCGGAGGGTGGCTAAAGGGGTGGCCTGGATGTGGGATAAGAAGAAGAAGAAGAAGACGACGACGGCGGCGGCGGTGGGAAGGTGTCTTGTTTGCCGAGGAAAACATTTACGAGCGGCGGTGTTTGCGCAGTCCTTATCTCGCGCTCGCGCGCCACCGCGCTGTATATGGCAGAAGAAGTTTTCGCGAGAGGCCAAAGAGCGCGCGACGGCGGCGGCGGCCACGTGCTGAGAAATACAAGCGCGCGTCAGGGAGAAAAGCGCGAGGGCAGCGCGCATCGCAGAAGAGCCGGGAGCCTCTTCCGAATTAGATTTTCCGCCGGAGAAATCTAATCGAGCGCGTTGTGGGTGGGGAGGAGAAGGCTCTCGGGGTTAAAGTGGCGCCTCTATTATTTTCTTCGGCCTGAATACATTCCGCGGCTCGGTTATAACCGTGCCGCATGCATTATATCGGCGCATCGACCGTAGCTCAGCTTTGTTTTTCCAATTATTCCGGAGCTAGCGCTGGCGCTGCTTGAATTGCCGGGGCAACTCACTCTCGATCTATCCGTCAGTTCATTCAGCACCAGACCGCTACTTCAGGCTCTATAACTGCGTCTCTCTCCGACGTGATTATTCGTTCGTCTCTATCTCTCTCGCTGGTTTCTTCCGAGCACTCGTCCTCTATATACTCTCGACTTGCAATGAAAATAAAAGAAGAAGAAGGTATACGATGGAAATAGTCGCTTGTCACGATAACGATAACATTAACAGCCGTATTTACGAGGAAAGTTTGAAAAACTTGGAGTAGGCTTTAGAGGCCCTATAAATAAGGAGCGAGTCGCCTATGAATCTTGCCAGCGGCCGATCTCATACTGCGCGTACGTCGATTAATCCGATCCAATAAATTAAGTAGCAGCAGGAGAAGGGTGGAGAGGGACCACACTCGCAAGGCAGCTCGGGGGGGGGGGGGGGGGGCGTTTAAGGCTAATGCGCCGATTAAGGGCCTAACAAAGTAAATATCTCCCCGACGGTATAGCGGCGCAACGACGTTGCCAGTAAGCGATACAGCTCGTGCGTATACGTGTATAGACACAGAGGTATCCGGTGGCATAGCGAGCAGAGAATTGTCGCAGAGCCAGGCCGCTGTGCGTGTATGTGTGCGCGCGAGAGAAGATTAATCCCCGGCCTTGAGGAGCAGCGGCCCTGTCGCGCTTAAATATCGCGCCAAGGCGAGCATAGGCCGCGCGGGGGATTATCCACGCGACGAAAAAGTAATCTTTGTCTCTGGCCCGGCGCGGATAATTGGCTCGGCGGCTCGTGAGCCGATGCCAGCAAAAACTAGTGCCCCTCTTACCGTTAATTCGACGCTGCGGAGCAGCCCCTGTTATCGCAAACGACACGGCCCGAGTCCGCGAGCCAACAAGCAGCTACTCTCCCACGAATTTATTTGCCTCGGGTCCCCCGCGCTGTTTTACGAATTGCCCTTGTTCTCGTCTGTCACGATTGATTCTTTTTTATTCCCCGGCGCAACACACTTTTAACAAAACTATATAGTCGCTGATAAATGCCTTTATTTATCTTCGATTAAACAAACGCGCGCAATGTTAGCTAAAAAGCCGTAGCCGCACTTGCAAAAACGGCCATTTTCCACGCTCACTTAGAAGCGAGCAAGAGCAGCAACAGCTCTCCGTCTCTCGATGACGTGCAAAAGTCAATGAGCAAAAAGCAGGGTCGAGACAGTCCGCGGCCAGTTTACAGTTGGCGCGGGATGCAGTATTTGCGCGTAAGCTCCAGAGCGCTGGCCCGAGACTACTCGTCGCAATCCCTCCCCCCAAGCCTTCCCCGAGCGTGTGCGTAGCCAGGCGAATTAAGACGGACTTAAGGGGCGCCGAGGATTAACGGGAGGTCGGGTGGGATGCCGGATCTCTCTCGAGGACAAAGCATCGGGGCCCGAGATTGCCTTATCTCGGCAATTGACTCGGACCATTCTCAGAGGCGGCTTCTTCTCGCGCCAGACGTTAATCCAGCTTCCCTCCCCTTCGCCTGCTCTATACCTCGGCCTATCGCCCCCTCGATATTTATGCGTAATAGATGCAGCTGACGAGAGAGAGAGAGAGAGAGAGAGAGAGCCCCTCTCTTGCCAAATGGCTCTATAGCCCTTGGATAGCTTGGCTACGCCGAAAATCGCGTGTTTAACACGGCCGGCTTTCAACCGCACTTTTTTCATTATCGCCTTAAATTTGTGTGGAAATTATACATTATGTTTATTTAACTAGGAGTAACAACAAAACAAATAACTATTGGAAAAGGCTAAAGCGAATGACAAATACAACGTTTTTTTTTCTAATTAAAGATTGCTTTGACTTTTCTTTGTTTCGAGACATAGAAATATTTACTCTCTCTGCTGGAATGTTTAATAAGCTTGTCACAATCAGCTGAAAGCCGTTCAACCTACTTTTCTTCTTCCAGATATAAACGTAAAAAACGTCCGAGCAGCTAATACAATTACAACTATACTTCCGAATGCTTTGTACGTAATTCGATTCGCCTGCTTCGATCATTATTTTCGAATTTTCTTTATTTCTCCTTCCATTTTTTTTTATTTCTTTCTTTGTTACAAGCACGATGAATTTTATCATTTCAAAAGTTTTCCCCCCCCCCAAGTAATTAAAACGCTGGAGCAAAAATCCAAATTAAACAAGCTATTTTCCGCGGGTTATTATAAAGTCTAAAAATTCATTATTGCGCGCCTCTCCGGAATTTTTATAATACTCCTCGCACTTTCCGCAAAAATCACGGATACAAAGGACGTTACTTTTTTTTCTGTTGGAGATTAAAGAAAAGTCATTTTAATTACGCAAAAAAAAAGCGTCCGAAAAATGTTCACAACTTTTACGCGGCGACCCTCCTCCCACCCCGTTATAAGACTTTCGAGATTGCTCCAGCAATTTCGAATAAGTACTTTGGGCAAAAAATTGTTAGCGAAATTCCTCAAAAAAAAGGGAGTCACGTTGCGAGCTTTAACAAGCGCATTAAAAATAGAGCTTGTAACGCTGCACCCCCCCCCCCCATAACTATCTAATTACGTAACGCGATCCAATGAATATTCATTGGACGTATATCGACGTAAAGCACCAGGAGAGAGAGGGCAAACGACGCATATCGAAGGGTAAATTATGCGAAACCCGGGGAAAATAAACGAGGCTGTGGTAAAACCGCGAAAGTCAATCGAATACCCAAAACGCTAGCTCGATTCTTCCGCGTATATACGACCGCAGATATACACGTATAGGTCACGATGTCGAGCGTGACAAAAAAAGCTCTCGCGCGAACTCGGGACCAACAGGCCTGGCACTTTCTTCGGAATTCCGCTCGCGAGAAGTTTCGCCGAGGTTTAGCTGGAGAAAGAGAGACATAGCAAGTCCTCCGTTCCGCTTGACTTTCCCAGCAGCGTCGTTGGTGTGGCATTGCGCGAGCGATGGGATAAAAAATGAAGTCCCTCGCGTACCGCGCGCAAAGTTTGCCCCGAGAAAATCGTAAAGAAAAAAAGTTTCGCCTCCTCGCGCCCTGCTAATTTCTCCCTCCTTTCACTCTTCTCGCGTAACTTTGATTTTTCACTCGGCTCCACCAGCGTCCGATGCATCCCTTGAGCACTTTTTTTCCCCCTTTCTTTTTTTTTATTTTACTTCGATCGCGCGAATAATTTGCCTGAGCAGAAATGCACGAGAGGTAGAGGGTCGTGTGGTAGAGTAAGAAGTAGGCCACAGGATGAAATATCCTTGGGTAAAAAAGGCTAATCCACCTGCTGAGAACGTATAGCAGAGCTGCAGCTGGAATGAAGAAACACATTTGAAATGGTCGAGCAGCTGAAAAAAGCTTGGCCCCCCTGCACGAGACACTTTATACGCTTGGTAAATTTCTCCGTGGCCGAAAAACACAGGACGGTCAGTGGGACAGGAGGCTGAAAAAAAAAGAGCAGAGAGGGATGAAAGTGGGTAAAGTCGAATGCCAATGCTCGGGGGGTCGAGGGGAAGGTTGTATATTTATGCTGGTGGGAAGGGAGAGAGAAAGGTAGCAATTAATGCCGCGGCCGGTGAAGCGCGAGAGAGGCGCTGGTCGGCCTCTCAGGATAATTAAAAAAGTAACGGCCGAGCAGAGCATCTCCGCGGCGAATAAAACTCTCGCGTTTCCCTATGGCCGAGGGAGAGGATTAGAACGTAAAGTCCCGATTACAGCGATGAAAATGGAAAATCTCGGCTCCCCCTGTCCTGCTGAATAATTGTACCGCGGCTGGCTCTCTCTTTCCGCTCGTCCTTCGTTCTCTCTAGCCGCGCAGCCGGATGTTTAACGTGAAATGCGGCGAAAAACTAATTTCGATGACGATGACGCTTAAAAGGATTTTTCTTTTCGGATATTGCGTCCCAGTTGTCGACTCTCGGTGGAGATGCTCGTGTGCGTGCTGCTGTCGAACGGTTTGATTGTAGTCTCGAGCGAGCTTAACTTTATGCGTGGATAAATTACAGTTGGAATGCAATCGTTTTCTCTATTTTTTATTTGTTATTTTTCGATATTTACATTATAATTTGCGCTTAATAATACATGTTAAGGCGTATATGCGTAGAATTTTAAAACGAGTAGCCGCTATAGCTTTGTTGTTATTCACCAAAACCAAGCGCGGAAAACCGTTCCGCTTGGAAATCGGACGAATTTGTATCGATGACAAATTTTGCGTGCCGTTTGCGCCGCGCGGGGGGGGGGTCGCGATATAAACGCGATAACCGGATGTAATAAATAATGATGCAACGTTAATTTCCGAGAGAGCGCGCGCGCGATAGTCAACAAAAAGTGTATAACAGATGTGCAATCCTACATGTAGAAATAAAAATGCGATGCATGTATAGAGCTATGTCGCGTTAAAACCTATTTACACTAGACAAATAATCGTCGATAAGCTCGTATTCAGGCAGACTTGCGATAAAGTACTAAGGACTCTCCATTAAATTCATAATTCGCGAGGAAAAAAAAAGAAACGGAAGAAATTCAACAGTAGATCTGCCTTAGCGAGGGTCAGTATAAGAGAGAGAGAGAAATGTGGGACGTCTGTGGGACGAAGGAGGGGGGGGGGGTAATGACATAAAATATACGTGGGGTCCGGCGGTGCCGGGCGCATAAATCGCTTAAACGCGGCTATTATCGAGCTTTCGTATATAGCCGGGGCCGCTCTGGTCCTTTAGAGGCAAAGCGTCACGGCGATAATCGTCGGTGGCGAGTCGCGCGCCCGCCGAAACTTCAGGGGCTCTTGAAGCTGCAGCAGCGGCAGAGAGAAAGCCGCTAGTCCCCGGGCGCTCGTTAACAACTTCCACGACGAGGCTCCCGAGGCTGCAGTTGATCGGAAGACCGGTAGGGGGGGGGCTGGATAGAGGAGTTGGGGGTTAAGAGGGGTTGACTCGCTGTTAGATGAGGCGGTCGCGGGCGTTGGCGTAGGTGTGCAGCGCCTCCGGCTCGGCCGGCGAGTTGAGATTCGACTTGCTCCGGTGACGTCGCCGGGGCGGCGTCGGCACCACTAGCTGCTCCTCGCTCGAGCTCGCTCGCTCGGGTCGCTTTGGCCTCTCGCCCGGCTCTTCCGTCCTCCCGTTGCTCTCTGCAAATGCGTTTGTCAGTTATAAATACTCCTCGTCGTCATTCAAAGTTTCGTCGCGAAAATGTTCGACTTTGCGCGAGCATCGAGATAAATAAATTTAAAAAAAAGGGGAGGGGGTCTGTATAATTGATCCCGACGATCATTACAGTTGCGTTCTCCGGCACAATTCCGAGAGAAGAAGCATTAAAGAGGAGCAGAAAGAGAACAAGGGAGAGCCAAGTATAACCTGAATAGTCGTGCTTGGAGTCGTCGAAGGGACCGGCCGCGCCGGGGAAATCGATGAGGCAAGCCGTTGTCGTCGTCCGCTCGTCTACGCTCAAATCGCCGGCGAGTCGTGGCTCGGCCGCCGCAGTAGGGACTACGATTTGCGGCTCGTCGAGCTTGTCCGGAGATTTGTCTTGCGGCTCGGCGGCCCTCGTCGGCTCCCCGTCCTTTTTCTCCAGCATGTCCGTGAGCGCGGCCTCGAGCTCCATCAAGCTCGGCGTCATCGATGTCGCGTAGCCATCCTCTCCGAAACTCAGCGCCCCCGTTGCTGGGCTTCGAAGGGCCTCCCTCGACTCGTTGGGATCGGATACTCCGTTTTCCACGACGCTCGAGTCGTCGGGCGCCTGCGAATCAATGGTTATTTTATAATCAAACATATTTTAAAATATCTGTATACGTAAATGTAAGCGATAACAACATACGTGTGCTTTGCTTTCAGGACTGGGCGGCGGCGTCTTGAAATTAACCGAATCATTAGGACTGGGCTGGCTGCTGGTCAGTCGGTTTGCCGTATCCAAGGGGTTGGACTTGTCGCTGTCTGAAGGACCAGCCACCGGCTGCTGCTGCTGTTCGTCCTCCTCGTCGAGCTCTTCCGCGAGCATTTCACGCGGCAGCGACTCTTCGGATATGGTGCGCTGAACCGCAGCCAGTCCCGAGATGTTCTCATTTCTCAAGCTGTCGGACTCGCTCGAGCTTACAATGCCGTCTACGAGTAAGTGAGACAGAGAGAGAGAGTCAGCGAGAGAAAGCTCAATTCGCCTATTTCGCCTGTGGCTCTCGGCCGTATAGCCCAATCCTCCCTACCCACCCACTTCGCTCGATTACCTTAATTCATTCGACTGTGACATTTCGAAATCGGGTATTTTTAGTCGCTACTTTTAGGAAGTAGCAAATTAGAATTTTTTGCGTGAGACAACGATAATAATAAAAAGAAGCAAGAGCAGAAGGCGGCGGTCGGGAGTGTATCGGAAAAAGTTGAGAGTAGCTAACCCTTGACAATGCCGGAGGACAGCTCGTCGGCCTCGTGGAAAACGTCGGCCGGGCTGACGCTGGACTCGTCGGAAAACAGATGGCCGCTGGTCCGCGACGCGTATCCCACGTCGTTCTCCTCCTCCTCCTCCTCCCCCTGGTCGTTTCGCCTCGGCGGCTGGTGAACCTCCTGCGCTGGTCCAACGCCGGGCGACGCCTCCACCGAAGACGAATCGCGCGACTTGCTCGAGCTGAAAAGACAATGCGTTTTCCGCGATCTGACTTTTGGCTCTTTCCAACCCCCACGTCCCACAGCCTTTTTTTATCTCCGCTAGACGGACGCTCGAATTCTTATTGGAAAACATGTTCGGAGAGCCTCGTTGCTCTTTACTTTTCTTTTCCACCATACTCAGGCACCCGCGGCCGTACTCGATTTCTATACCGGACTATCGAGGCGCGCTCTCTTGTTTTTGCTTTATAAGGAGATATTTTTATTCGACACCGATCGTATACGCAGCGCGTTCGATCGGATTAACCTGTTTTCCATTCGCGGCTTGTTTTCACACCGAATGCTTATTTAAATGTTTAAAACGCATTTTCAAGCGTAATTCAAGGATTTGGGGAAAAAAAGTTACGTCGATTAATCGATTAATGATAAAAGCAGCAGCAAAAAAAATATGACGAGAGTTATCGAATCTGGCAATTCTAATCGACCTACATTCGCTAGGTATATCAATCAATCAACATCGTTTTCGTCGGTAAGGAGGAAAGTCTGTGTGTGTGTGTGTGTAAAAGTGAGCAAAAAAAAGAAGGCTATGGGGGTAAAAAAAAAGACCAAGATAAAACTTACTCGTCCCTAAAGCTCTTGAAGGTGTCATCGAGATTTTGTCGGGGGCCGACAGCGTCTTCCTCATCAATCGCAGCTTTGACAGGCGTGGAGGTTTGAAGGCCGAGCAGTGCGCCCAGTAGGCTGCCCTCAGCCGCCAGCGGCGACGACGACGACGCGGAGGTCGAACAGTTGGCGGAAGTGTCGATTTTAAAAATCGACTTATCCTCCGGAGAGCTGGCCCGGTCCTCCTGCTTGCCGCTTCTTGCCTCCTCCTCCTCCTCCTCCACGAAGCTCTGACCCTTGGGATTCGGCTCCTTCTTTTTTTTTTTTTTATTCCCCGGCGCCGATACATAAAGAGATTTAGTACGCACGAATTTTCTTTCGAGTGTGCGGATAAACTTTGTAAATCCGCGGCCCGCGCGCATGAGCCCCCCTCCCCCTTCCTCCGGTCTCCTCTCGTCCGAACTTCTCGTGAGCTTTTCCGCTCGCGCGGCAAATGCAATTTACGGACCGAATAAATTTTGGATTCTCCGGCCCCTCCCCGCCCGTACAACACGCCCGAGCGAGGATTTCACAGCGCTTCGGCTCGGTGCCCACCATCCTACACCCCCCCTTCCCGCACTATCAGCTATATCTCTCTATACCTATAGCCCGCCAGCGGCACGTATTTCTATTACTCTAATGAATTTATTTGCAATTCTTATGGCAATTGCCACTCCCCTCCTTTCTTCCTCTCCGCCAGAGCAGCCAAAAAAATTTTCCGATCGTGTAAACCTTTCGAAAAAAAAACGTTCTCCTTTCGTCTTCTCTTCCAATCCTCCTTATCATGCGTATATACATCGTCTCCCGAATATATTTCCGAGTATAGCTAACGAATTTACGTCGGCTTTAAACAAACGTTACATATCGACAGAAAAAAGCCGCTGGCTTTCGTACGCATTAAATATAAAATATCGCATACCTCGGGTGCAGGGGTCGAGGCGGTGTCGCGAGGCAAGGAGCTCGTTTTAACGTGTCTCGAAGGTCTCTTAACCACCTCCAGCTCCGCGAAACTCTCGTCCTCGAGCCTCCGCTCTACGACTGGCGCCGGTTCAAGCTCGCCGAGCCGAGCCTCCGTTTGCGGTGCTTTGACCAGTTTGCACTTTTCAAACGTGACCTCTGGCTCTTGCTCGAGCCTCCTCGAGTCCTCGCCAATCTGTGTGTACACGCCGACATTTCGATTAATCGAGAGAGAGAGAGAGAGAGAGAGAGAGAGAGAGAGAGAGAGAGAGAGAGAGGGATTGAAGAGACGTACCTGGCTAAACTTTCCATAGGTCGGCTCGTCGTCGTTGTCCTCGCGTCCGAAGCCCGTGGCGAAACAATTATCGGTGCTGGAGGAGGCGAGCTCCGGCTCGGATTCGTCATCGGCCGGCAGCGAGCGCCTCGCTCGCCGTCTGCGCCTACGAGGCGGCGGCACTGGGCCTCCCTCCTCCTCCTCCTCCTCCGTCTGGCTTCTCCTTTGACCTAATCACGCAGCTCGTTAAACGTACTGTTCCTTTTACACGCACACACAATATCTGACTTGGGCGCCTCTCTAACACGACTTTAATCGACTTTTAATTTTTTCCAGGCTTTATGAACAATCCTCGCTATCCCACTCTCTCAAGAGAGAGAGTCTAAAGAGGCCCAGTTAATTGCGCATCGCTCGCTAATAACTCGCAAATACGGCAAGTTATTAACCGATCGTCAAACAGCCCAGGTAAAAATAAACAGCGTAAGAAAGAAAGAAAAGGAAAAAGGCTATAGAGAGGCTTAAATGGTGGTCGCACATACCGTCGGTCCGTGGGCTCCTGGTACGTTGCTGCCCGGGCGCGGCGAGCACGACGCTGGCCCGGGGCGTGCAGGGCACCTCGAGATTAACATCCACCCATTCGCTCGGATGAAACGGCCTGTCGACGGAATCGATGCTCTGGCCCCGCAGCAGGCCAGCCCGCGGCGGCGCCGAGGCCGCGTAGCCGATCTCCGAGCTGTCGAGCGGAAACAATGCCCCGGCATTATTTACCCATATATATATATATACCTCCTATACCTTAGCGCTCGCTCTGACCCTCCTTCCAGCCTGTCTTGCTCCTTCTTTTCCTCGCTCTGATTTACTTCCCACTGATCATTTTTCCACTGACCCCGGCAAGAGCCCTCTCTCACCAGAGAGGAAAAATGCCCCGCCACTCTCGGGCCGCCCTTCCCCCCTCCCCCATCCGGGGTCCGTTAGAGCGCTGATTAATCGCCCCGGAATAAGCTGGATTGCCGCTGTTACGGCCAATTGGCCTCCAATACTCCCTTTTCCGATGCACTTCCCGTCTCTCGACCTTCCTTGCCCCCACGATATCGAACGATTCGTTCGCTCATAATAATAATAACGATGATGATAATAATAACGAAAAGTTGCACCAAATCAATCTTGCAACGTAGTAACAGAAAATTTTTCAGTCGCAGACTACTGTTTCGTGAAATACTCTTAGAAAAAAGGAAAGTGTACATTGAGATGCTTTGAATTCGCTTGGCACATATAGTAGAACGTCGAATTCTCGGTTGAGGCCTATGTGTGTTTGCGCGCTAACTTGGCGAGCGAGAAATGGCTGCCGGGCGCGTAATTAGCGGGGCCGTTAAACGCCATCGTCCGACCTAATAACAATCCGTAGGGTTTACGGTATAATCGCGCAAGAGAGAGTGAGGTGACTCGGACAAAAGCCAGGGCGCAGGCTTACAAGGGAGAGGGCTAATGCGAAAATAAACAAGTTTGTCTTGCCTCCTAATTACACGTCGACGCGTTGTAATTATTTGATTGTTATCGGGGCCCCGAACGATCGATTGTTCCTCCTACCTGGGGTTCTCTCTCCCTCTCTCGGTGCAGTTTTGTTTCCCGGACGCGCCAATAACAGATACATATTCATCGGATATGTTAATTCGCGGCCGCAACGCCCGGAGACGCGAGAGAGAGAGAACCTCGCCGTCGATTAACGGCTCGTTGGGATTCGCGGTGCCAGAGAGAAAGAGAGAGACCCTATACGTACCCTCGACCTACTCTCTCTCCTCGTGCCCTTAAGGTATACCTCCTCACTTTTCACCAGACCAATTGCCCGAGCAGCTTCAAGTCGATCGTTGCGAGTTTTGCACTTTCGACGAGAGAGAGGGATAGAGCCAAAGTCATAGTCTCGATAGCGCCGTCTCGTGCTAATTCTCCGTGCTTGGCGTGAATTTTTACACAAAACCGTTGCGCAACCATCAGAAGCGCTCAAGACGATTCGATCTGTCCTTGTAACAAACGAGCTGTAATTGCTAAATCAGGGCTGCCCAGGGATAAAGCGCGTAACCGCCCACGCGCCTCCAATTCGAAATTCATCAGACGCGTAATCTCTCTCTCTCTCCAAATACTCGTTTGTCTCGCGTTATATACATATCCATATTTATGCGTAGCAACAGCAGCAGCAGACACGAGTGAATAAGGCCAATATCGTTAGCGAAAGCGCGCGAGAGCGTAGATCTGAGAAGGAGTCGAGAGCTCTGAAATTTCAGACGCGGTAGCTCGCTCGCTTATAAGGCCACAGCCGGCGATTAACTAAAAACACCGCCTCCGCCGACTAAATCCACTCGGACGCGTGGGCAACCGCTACTTTCGGCCCGGATAACTTCTCGATAAGTATACACGCCCACGCGAATCCTCTTCGGTCAAGCTTCTCCGCTACTCCGTGCCTCTCTTACCTTGGGCCTCTCGATTTTCAACTCATTCGATATGGTCAAGCTTATGTGTATACGTTTGTTTCTTTTCTTTCTCTCTCTCACCGGCCTCCCAAGGTTTTGTCGTAGTTTCTAGTTTCGTCGGGAATTAATGCGAGGAAATTGTAAATGAGGATGGATAATAAAGCAGTTGGATTATATACCCACGATGCAGTCGAGATTGAGTTGAAAAAAAAAAGACAATACGAGATCCCGAGCGAGAGAGAAATCCGATAAAAATGATCGTTTAAGTTCATCGACACTGATTTCTTTTTTTTTTCTTCTTAATTCCACGCGCATTTGATGATTTATCGAGGGATAACAGTAGTAGTAAGCTTACAGCTCTCTCTTTCTCTCTCTCTCAATAAACATAAAAACATTCGTCATAAAATGCTCGCGCGCGAGAGCATTTTTCATTTAATATTTATCGACGCGATTCGAATACTTGACAAATCGATAAAATATTTCGTCCCCTCCTCTCCCAATGACGCTCACACCACGTCGTTTTCTTTCGATAACATTGATTCGACTTCGTTAAACAAAACACCGAGAAAAGTAATTAGCCGAGAGCGAGTGGCAGATTGAGCAACAACCAAACGTAAAAGTCGAATAGCTGAAAGAAATCCAGGTCGATCCGTCGCGATTTCCACGTCGCCGTACGAGAGCAAACTCACGCCGAGGACACGAGAGCGTATAAGCCGAGGACGTGTCTTTTCGACGAGACTCGCGGCGTTTGCTGTACATAGGAGGAGATGAGGTACTTTTAGCGCGCTAAAAGGAAACGACACGGACATGCAAGCTAAGCGAGCCGAGAGAGAGAGAGAGAGAGAGAGAGAGAGAGAGAGAGAGAGCGTCCGGCTAACGGCCAAGAATTTTTACGTCATCCGAGACGTAGAAACGCAGTCGTTCTCTCTCTCTCTCGGACTCGGGCGCATCTTGTTTCAGACGAGCGCAAGAGGAGCGGGACACGTCTGTTTACGCTCGGATTCCGTGTGCGCGCGGGGCTCTTTTCCACGGCTGCTTCCATGTCATCACGGCGCGCCTCCTTACTCCCTTTCATTAACCTTTTTTTTTTATTCAACTGCTCCTAATTCGACAACATTCATCTCGCGGCGATTAAAACAACGAGAGCGCCAGGTAACGCAGCTCCTCGCTCGCGCTGTATTTGCGAAAGATACTAATATCCTCTCCATTGCTTTAATTACTCGTTTATACCTTTTTTTTATCGCTTATTATCATTATCATCGTTATTATTACGTTGAGGAAGAAAAAAAAGAGCAACAAGGAACAATGTTGAAAATTCCCTTTAAACTTCGCCCATTAACCTACATATTTAATTTATCACCCGAGAAAATTCATGTTCAAACAGCGTCGTCATCATAAATTCAGGCGTAAAAAGCCATTCGCTTGCGCGTCGCGCTGCTGAAAAAAAAAAAAAAAAATAACGAAAAAAAAAGAACCGAGAGGGGCAGCGAGTATACGTATACATACAGCTGGGAACAAGAGTAGTCGCGAGAGCGCGCGTAATTTCGCAGGCCACCGAAACGACACGGAGCGCTAGCGAGCGAGATGCAGAGCTTGTAAGACGCGCGCGTGGATATCTCTGCGGAATAAGGCCTGGAATTCAAAAAATCCGGTGTACACGCGCGCGTCGTTAACAGAAAAGGCCGGAGTGACCGCGGATTGTCGAAAAAAAAATTGAAAAAATTCACGAAGGAATACGGCTGGATGGAGAGCTCCGGTTTAGCCGCGTGTCAGGCCTGCGAATATCTCGTTCGAGCGAGCCTCTGGCCTGTTGGGGTACTGTATTTACGTATACAAATTGAGAACGTACCTCGTGACTCGTTGCGTGGCACTGCCGCCGAGGACCGAGCCTTCCTCCTTCAGGCTTGGATAGATCTGCAAAGAATGAGCTTGCATGAGTCGCGATAGATGCACGCGTGCAGGACACCCTGGCAGCGTAATATAGCTATACATGTGTAAGTTTGAACTCTTTCGCTACGGCAAGCGAAAGCTACTTCGCATTGTTAATACACGGCTCCTACGTTCTCAGGCTCATCTTTAGCCGATGGCTGCTGCTTCATTAGCCGCTGGTCTAATTTTCATCGGTGGGTACACCGTCAGATCCTAATATATACGTGCGCGCGGCCAACTCGTTTGTTGATATACGCCAACTTTCTCCCCGGCTTGTCATTATAATTTTGATGTATCCGGGCGATCCTATTTATGATGATTATTATTGTTATTAATGCGAGCTCGAATGATATACGTGCAGGTTATTACAAATATACGCAGACGTAGTATAAATAAGCAAAATTTAACGGTAAATCAATTTATTTATATACATACACCATTCACCCGCGGTGATTTCATCATTCATTATAACGTTGTTAAAGTCGTATTATGCCGTTATTAAATTCGACGATCGATTTCTCCCAGCCCTTGAACGACAAAAAAAGGCCAGCATCAAAATCAAAATGGACCATAAAGATACGGGGGTGAATTCATCAAGCCGAGCGAAATGTGTGAGGAGAGAGAGAGAGAGAGGGAGACAGAGGAATACGGGTATAGGTGGAAGGAAGGTCGTCGTAAATACATTAAGGACGGTCTCGTAAAGGCTATAAGAGTCGGCAGGAGGGAAGGGGGGAGATCGGGTAACGAAGCTATCGCACAATGGCCTCGTATCCGGCAGGCGCGGTCGATTGTACTGTTTACGAAAACAAGGCGCGAACGAAAGCGACAATAGTCGTGCAAGGTGACGCGCGAGCGGCCAGGGAGGGGGGCATTACACGAGAGAAGAAGAAAAAAAAGGCGAAGAAACGAAGCGAGAAGGAAAGGTGGTGTGTATCGATCGAACATATACGACAGTACTGTCCGTGCAAGTGCTTCAGCGGGGGGTTCTCTCTCTCTCTCATGGGAGGGGGAGAGGGGGCGGTAGCTGTTAACTCGTCTCTGCACTTCTTTTGGCGAGTAACGAGGCCAGGGCGCGAGCAACGAGCTAACTGTATTATCAGCTCGAATAATCGCTCGAGAGCCCCTCAAAAATTGCTTCGTCCCCGTGTCGAGTGGCCTACGGGCCTACTGCTGGGCGGCCTACTCCTCCGCCTCGTCGTTGCTCTTTCATTGCCCTCAAGATGCCTGACCGTAAAAAAGTGCGAAATTCAAACTTTTTTACGGCCCCCGCTGTGTGCTGCCCCCTTGCACAGCTTCGCTCTTTCTCCCCCCCCCCCTCTTTCTCTTTCTCTCCTCTGGCGTTAAAGTGACTTAATTTGCAAAAAGCGCAACTTTACTCCGCAGCCACGATTTTCTTCCTCTCTCGAGCGCAAGCCAAACGCTTGCCTATACGGCCGCATAAAACTCTGTCGCGCTTTCCCAGCCCAACGTGTCTGCCCTACACACCTCCCTGTGGCCTCTTACGTAAGTCCAAAAAGAAAAAAAAATAAGCTTAAAAGAAATATACGTTACCGAACGAGTTGCACACAGGAGAGCTCGAAAAACAAAGCGGGAGAAAGAAAGGAGGGAGCGGCCGAAGTGGTATACAGTAAAGTCTCGCGTGCAGGCCGTTAAAGCGCCGGGCCATATTCGGTGATGGTGTGTAGCTCAGCAGCAGCAGCAGCGAGCCGGTATCCGCGGGAGCGTATTGCGTCACTCGTCGTCGCCGAGGATCCGGCGCAAGAGACGCGCGTCCGAGTGTATGTGTCGAGAAGAGTAATTGCCTCGTAAAGCACGGCCGAGTGAGAGGGGCCAGAAAAAGGATCGCGCTCGCGCTTATTTTCATCTCCGTCGCGGCCTCGCCTCTTCTCTCTGACCCCGCTCGTTTTATTCCTCTCTCGTTCTCTTTTTTCAGCTCGAGGCAGCCGCGTACGGCTTTGTATAGCATATAAGACGCTCGTCCTCACTTCGGCGATGCCGTCCCGGCTCTCGAATCCTCGTAACTTCAAAGCCCCCCTTCCCCTATTTCTTTTCCCCGTGCTCGATTCATAAGCTGCTGTAGGCTGGCGATCGAGAGAAAAAGCGCGCGTGTTGCTGGGCGAACAAAGCGACGTTTAATAGCCCCTGCGGGCGCCGGGACAGCTCCATGCGATAATCCGCGGCTTGCAAGCGTCGACGAGAACCGCACGAGAAGGAGGATAGCCGGCTGGCTGGCGCAGTGGTAGCAAACGAAACGCGGAGAGCGAGCGAAAGCGGGGAAATCCACTTTGCGCGAGGAGGAGCAATGCGATGCGCATGCATTAGAGAGAGAGAGAGAGAGAGAGCCGCGGCGAGTCCGGCCGTATCGGCTGCCCCAAAGCCCGCTCCTCCCCCGTTTACATTGCAAATTTCTCGGCAAACTCGGAGATGCGCGGCTGGGCCTCTCTCCTCGTCTCTTTCACCGCCAACGCCAGCCGGCCGGAAGTTATTCGCCGATTAAATTAAACGCGCCGGCAGCATAGCAGACGTCGACGCTTATTCGCAGGACGACGATGACGACGACGACGAGCGGCGACACAGCGTCCACTGTATATTCGTCCGGCTCGCGCGCGAAATACTTTTACGGCTGCCCGGGCGATTTCGTTGAAGCTATGCGTGTACACGCTAGAATCGACGATGGCTTTGCACAGCCCCCCCCCCCATATGTATACGCTATTCGTTTTTAGGGTGTCCTGGATATCGAGCTATTCGCTTCTCTTGCGCCCGGCTATCGCCGGGATAGCGGCTATGATACGTGTCTGTGTGCGTGCGAATACCGTCGGCAGGTGATGTATCGCGTTATACTTGCCTACGACGCGCCGGCGGGCCGAGAGTACTACGTAGTAGGCGATTGATATCGCGCCTCGTACATCATTTTCGCGAATCACGCCGTGATCGCTTATTCGTTTGCCTCCCCTCCTGTACACGCCGCTTCTAGTTTTATTCGAGCCATCCGCTCCTCTGAAATTTATGGAATTCTTTCGCCGAGGCTGTACACGCGAAATTTCATTTGAAATTGAAAGAAGAGCGCCGGAATCCGTTATATTAATTATTCATTTAGCCCCCACCCCTTCAATCCCCGAGGGCAATAATGGGCGCGTTGTAAGCAAATTTGCCCGATCAAATATTCAAGTGCGCAATTACTTAAATGCCAACTCCGCGCGTTTATTAGCGAACTTATAAAGCTCCTCGGATACGATCAAAAATGGAGACAAGGTCAGCAGACGGAGGGCCAGCGATCGATACGCCTCTCCCTCTCATCTCGTTTGCGCGTCAAATCCTCCGGATAAATAACCAGTGCCCCTCTCGACGTTTAAACAGTTTCGCAAGGAAAAGAAAAAAAAAAGGATCTCGAGTTAATTTTTCCAACTAATTGGCCGCACTGCATGGACGCAGATCGATTCGCTCGCGGAAATAAATAAGTCGGCGTGTAGTCGAAATAAAAATAATACCCCGTCATAAGAATCAATACAATGCCCCCGGGAAAGAGAGGTTTCGAAGAACGCGACTAGCGTATACAGACTGTGGGCTATATAGCGAGAGAGAGAGGCTCGCAGCAGTCTGGCAGCGAAATGAGAAATCGAGAACTGGCAGGCCCGACGACTAGGAAACGGGAGCTGGGGGGTAGGAAGGCAATTTTAAAAATTACCCACGGCCCCGAAAATCCGACGACGTAGACGACACGGGAAAAGCGGAGAGACTGGAACAGACGGAGAAGCCGGCTGCTGAGGAGGCAGAGAGAAGAGGGGGAGGAAGCTAACACGGCCGAGCGCACTCGAGTCAATGACGATAAATCCGTCAAGTAGCGAGTGTAGTCGCGTCCCGAGCAGCGCTGACGCCACGTATATACCGGCGGAGGAAGAGAGGCTATAGAGGGCAAGAAAAGCTCGCGCAAATAAGTCCTCATAGCGCTCCTCTCTCTCTCGAGCTATTTATTCGTCAATCGCGGATACGCGAGACAAATAGAGAGAGAGGCTCCCGGGGATTTATCGTCCTCTTCCTCTCTACCCTGGCCGCTCGAGAGAAAGAGAGAGAGAGAAAGCTGCCAATAAATTCTTCTCCTTCGAGGAATACCTCGTGCCATTCACAAATTTGGTCTTGTCTGCGCTATAAATAGCCCGCGGCTGGCTCTATACCCGCGGCATAATCATTTCCGAAATCATTTCTCTCGCCGGCTGTTCGGCACGTTTCAATGGCCATACAGTTCTTTCTTTCTCTCTCTCTCTCTCTCTCGGTGTGGCCTTTTTCCCTCCTTTTTATTAAAAATTAAGCGATGACTCTCCAATTACGGGACGAGGAGTAAACGACGAGCGATAATCGCGCCTGACTTTCTTCGATTCAGCGAATCATTACGAGAATAATACAGAGAAGCTCGTGGGAGTCCCCTCCCCCTGGTATATAAAGGTCTATACATAAGCGAAGAAAGAGAGAACGGGATGAGTAGATCCAGGGAAAACGGGCCGATCCAAAATATCCGGGCTTTGCCGCGTGTATGCGTGCGGGGATGTGTGTGTCCGTGTCCGGCAGTTATCGTATTTTTATTCGACCGAGCGGCTATTTGCCGCCGATTAAGATAAGAGCATACACCCCCCCCCAGAATAGCGCCGCGGCGCTACCGTTATTATGCTCGCCCCCCTCACCTGTCTTTTTTTTTCCAACCCGCAGCCAATTTTTGTCACGTTTAGTCTCGTGCTTATTTTACACTCGCTCCCTTTACCCTCGCCCTGCTACTTTCAGCTCTTGCACACGTGCAAAATAGCCTCTCTGATAAAATTAAAAAAAAAAAAAAGAAAACTTGGCCCGGCAATCGCCCGAGCGAGCACATCAGCTAAATTAGCTTGTTGGCGCGATTTTGCGAGCGCGCCCTCGGGTTTTCGTTTTAAAAAAAGTCTCGCGAGCCTCGCTAATGTCCGGACCCGATTTATCTCGGCAACTATTTATCCAACTCCTGGCTGCGGATAATGCCAAATACCAAAGCGTCTCCCAGTCGTATATATACGTAAACATTCCTCTAGACATTTGTCATCGCAGCAATTCGACGCGCGTCAATTGCAGCGACGATAAGTTCGTGTCTTATTTCGCCGCGGTAATAATCGCTGCTCTCCCTGCCCAGCGTTTATAACGCACACGCGTATCGTGGATACATATACAACAGCGGCAGGGACTAATAATTAATACAGCCGGTGCATTAGGCACTTCATTCCTCTCAATTAGCGAGCTAACGAGTGCGCGCCGGAATTACGAGCTTTGCACAGGGTCATTAGCGTATTAGCGTGTATAACGCGAGAGAGAGAGAAGGGACGTACGCCTACATACAGAGGTGTGTGCGTCAGCCGGTAAAATCGCCGCCGAAATATATCAATTTACGAGAGGCAAAGGCAAACATCGCTTCGTGACTTTTTATACGCGCCTTTACACACCTCTACATCCGTTCCCTCCTTTTCGCATAAACACACGCGAGCCCCGCACACACGTCTCTCTCTCTCTCTCTCTCTCTCTCTCTCTCTCTCTCTCCCTCTCTGGAGATACGAGACTCGCGATTGTGTCCCTCCTCGCGTGCGGCCCATTATTCCGCGGCGTCTCTTTATTATCCGGACTCTCGCTCGCACCTCCAGCTCCCCTCCTTATCAAACGCGTGATTTTTTTTTCTTCTACAGCACGCGACTCGCCTTCCTGCTGTGCTTTTTCTTTGCTCCACACCCCCGCACTCTTGTCGTTGCGCGTTTCGCTGTCCCGGCATTGCTGCTTCTTCTTCCCTAGTACATAACTTTAACGCGACGACTCTGTATGTACGTGTTCTCGATAGTTATCTCCTCTGTACACGTGTATGTTTACGAAAATCCATGTAAAGCAGAGAAATGATTTTCCCTCTTTCTTTTCAAAGCGAAGAAGCAGCGTTTGCCGATCTCGATGCAGGCGAGCCGATTAACCCGTAGCCGCGAGTAAAAGGGACAAGCGTGTGCGTGATATAGTCACCACGACGTTTCGATTAGTTTCGCGTCTGACCTTTTTTTCTCAACGCGCGTATACTATACAATAACGGCATTATAAGGCCCGTAGGCCGCGATATAATTTACGGCTTCCTGCGCGCGAATATAAACAACCATATCCTACACGTGCATGTGTAAATCGAACGCAATTCGGCCGGTGTGTATTGTTCGCGATGTCAGTCGAGCTCTCGTTACGCAATACACACCGGCGAGCCTTGGCGCCTCGAGCTTCGTCTCAGCAGCGACAGCTGTGTATATGGCCGAAAGAGCAAGAAGAGTACTGCTGGTGCGCTATTTAATAGCCGCCCTCGAACGCGACAATTTCAGCATGACGAGCGGAACGAGCGAGATATGTGTGTGTGTGTGTATGTGTACGCAGCCTGTGTGACTATGTACTCTCGATAAAGAGTCACGCCTGCAGGTGCGCGCGCGCTTTTTTACGAAAATGTTTACGAGCCGCGACGAGATTCATACCCGGCTCCCCCCGTTGATTTCTCGACCTCTTCAAACACTAAAAATTCCGAATTCTCACGTTATCACGTTATCATATCGCGAGGAATGCAGAGACGCTAGTTCGTCCAACACACTCATCTCTCACGTAACAACATTGCACTCACCCTGTGTGCGCAGCGTACGAAAACCCGGTCGAGCGGTGACTTGGAGTCCTGTGCCTTGGATGACTTTTCTTTACACCAAGCCTGTCCCATCTTGTCTCTGGCTTCCTCTTTAGGCCTCCCAGCAGTGATGCCTCAGCTGTCCCAGATGCCGGCTAAAGCGAGAGAGAGAGAAATGCCAGTCAGGAGTAGCGTCCGGTCCCGCAGTAGGCCATCGCGCGTCTTAGAGAGCCGCGTAATCGCCTGCGGCTGCAGGCGACAAAAACCCGCACCGGCAGGCCCAGGCTCCTGGAAAATGACGAGACGCTCGTGTACACCTCCAGCGCAACAGTAGTTCGAGAACGTTTGTCCCGCGATTTTCTCGCCGCGGAAAGCGCAAGCAACGACAAAAAAAATAACGCGCTATACGCTTACTCGGTCAGCCTAGCGCGTAGCCTCGATTTCGCTTCGGCTATTAATTTTATCGGACGGGAAGGGAGGCCGCTTTTGGCTTTCGCGACGACACATTGCCGCGCGCTTAACCGCTGTCTCTGCTGTTTTTTTTATGAAATTCTGCATATTGTCGCGACTGCTGTTATTATAATCGGCAAGCCGGCGCTGTAGAAGCGCTCCCGGGGAAACAAGCCTTATCATGCCTCGCAGGCGAAACGATTCTTAGCTCGCTCTCTCTCTCTGGCTATTGTGCTTTTTTTACGACGTATGTGTCACACGATAGTTTAGATATGGTATTACATTACCCGACGTCCGGATATACAGGCATACATGTCATTAAACTATTTATATACGCATACCGATAGTCACTCGATTCCGAAACCCGTAGTCTCCGCTGTTTTGCAGTTTATACTCGATTTATTATTCTCGAGCTCTCGCATAATGAGACGCCCATCAAATCTCCTATCTCGGGGATCTTCATTGTTGTTAATAAACGCGGATGTGCTCGATCAGGCGCAACTAAAGGATTTCGATTTGAAAAATGAAAAGGAAAGAAAAACAATCTCGGTAATTAATTTCCAGCGATAAGCTAAACATTTCCGCGAATCAGCAACGCCATATCACTCTCTCTCTCTCTCTCTCTCTCTCTCTCTCTCTCTCTCTCTCTCTCTCTCTCTCTCTCTCTCTCTCGCTCGTGCCGATTACATCGCTGCTCTCTGTGTTTGTACACGCGGAAACACATGTGTTCGTTGCGAGCGAAGCTGAATTTTAAAACGCCAGTTCGTCCGTATTTGTAGATTTCGATGTGTGCGCATACCTGCTCGGAGTGTTAAACCCGACTGATGCTATGGCAAACGCACGAATAACTTGCTTTTTTTTCGCGGCAAACTATAGCAACCTCCGAACAACAACGACTGTCGCGTAAAATTCTGTCCTCTCCCGCGAATGGTCACGCGTACTAGTCGATATTCCGCTCGATGTTAACTCGGACGGCGTGTCTACCAAAAATCGGAGCTTTATTTATTTCGACCATTTTTAAAAAAAAAAAAACGCTCGCTCATAACCGCGCGTACCTGTCCCTTCGCCGTGTACACCCGATATTCAACTTGCGCGTCTACTTGAGCTCTTTATAAATAAACATTCGCCGATCAGCAATGAAAATAGCGCAAAAAGTACACGCGCACACATCGGTATACCGTTAGGCTCGCGCGTATGCACATAGAAAGCACGCAGCCATATCTCTCGGGCTGGCTAAGTAGTAAAGTAAAAAAAAAAAAGAAACAAAATAAAGCAGTATGCAGATATTACAGTTGCTTGGCTCGTTCGAAAGGGTACGCGAGTCCCAATGAAATTCAGCGCGTATAACACGTATAAACAAAGAGAGCGACACACCGGCCCGTAACAATCACGCGCTCACGGCAAAAACGGGTTCGAGCGCGCACCGTAGAGAAACTCGGGGGCCCCCCGGCCGCGCAATGCTTGCACAGGTGCAACCCGCGACCTATAGACAAGCAGAGGAAGGCAAGAGGGGGCAGCGGGGGGGGGGGTGCTGTACGCTTTAAGCGGGCCTTGGCTTTTACGCAATCGCGAGGGAGGCGCGGGCAGGCCTGAAAAGATAACCGCCGCTGCCGGCGGCGTCATCGGCCGATTCACCATTACACAAGCCCCGTCGAGAGAGAAAGAGAGAGCGAGCGAGGCGGTATAGAGGGAGAAATTTACTTTGTGCCGGGACTCGAGCCTATCGCTAATTTTCGACTCACACTCGGTCTCTCTATTCCTCTTGTTTGCCTTGGTGTGTCTGGGCCGCACGTGTGTGCGTGTCAGCCCGTGCAACCGGAGCCGCTCTCATCAGCGAGAGAAAGTATCTTCCCGCTAGTGCTCGCTCTAGTCACTCGCTTCAATGCCTGCTCCGATACACACAGACACACACTCGGGAGCGCGCGAACTCGGGAGATGGCTCTCTCGGCGGGTGCGTGTGCGCATACAGGTTGTAAATCGGCAATAACGATCGAGCGGGCCTTGGTGAACCTGGATAACCGGGCTTGCGCGACCGATCGACAACTGCGCCCGTCGGATCTACGCGTGTGCTTTACGCGGAGGGAGAGATGCGGCGCGCGACTCGCGGGACGTCGGGCCGGCGACTGGCCCGGGGGACCGGGGCCTTTCTAACCGCAGCCTCCGCGCGCCCGGCTGCTCCTTTCTTCGCCCGTACACCCCACCACCAGCAGCCCCCTTTCCTTCCTCTTATCCCACCTGCGCCTCCTGCTGCCGCCGCCGGCGTCTCTCTCCCTCCTATGCGCCCGTATACTCGCGTAACGTGGAGGTGGCCGACGGAGAGGCAGAGTGTATCGCTCGTCTGCAGCAGCAGCAGCGCGCTTGTGCTCCCTGCTCGGCAGCCGCCGCGATGAAAAAGTTTCGGAAGTGAACGGCTCTTCCGTGCGCCTCGTCGAAACGCTTCGCTGACTCCTGCTACGGCCTTTTTGCCCCCCTCCATCCCCGTGGCACTCGTGCGGGACATTCAAAGGATCATTATCGATTATGCAAGCCCAATCCTCTTCCTCGCTCCTCCGCCTCCCCCGGGTTTGCTAGCCGATCTTGATCCACTTTTTTGTTCCGCGGCTATTGAGTAACATTTACGACCGATCGTTATAAGTCAATAACACTGGCTGGCGATCTGTAAACACGCGGTATTATTGTGTATTTTTTCGTACCTGCCGTAACTACGCGTTTAGTTGTAGGTAACGATAATAAGAACGATTGTTTTAGCGCTAGTTAACCGACGGCGAATTAAAGATAAAAATAATGTATATAGAAATAAACGAAGAGCGCGAAACATTAGCGGGGAAGAGAAGAGAGAGGTATTAATGACGACAAATTGAACGCTGACGCATAAACATGTGACTCGATCGGCCTTGATTGCTCTCTCTCTCTCTCCCCCTTGAAATCCCACGCTTTGCGTCTCGCACCTGTTCGCGCACGCATGATTTCCAGCATTATTTAATCTCCGCAACTCGCCTCTTCTCCGACTCATTTCTCCGGCTTCATCGCTGGCCATTTGCATAATAATTTACAGTGTACACACACAAGAGAGAGCAAGAGATAGACAGGCGAGAGCACGGGGCAATTATAACGCGGGCGCGTTCTATTTACGAAATTCTAATTTCCATGCTCAGAAGAAGCGCGCCGTTTTTTCGAGGCGCATAAGCAAGCTCTCCGTATTACGTTACACAAATCGTATTAGCCAGCTAATGGCCGTGCAAAATCGCCGGCGAGAGTGTTCCCGAGAGGAGGTAAGCGCGAATAAAATGCACGCCGCTAACTGCTCCCCCCCCCCCCTGTCCACCCACGAGTGCACAGCACGCGTCTCTCGTCATGCATGACGACAAGCTTACAGACTGGCAAAATCGCTTACTTCTAAACTCTACAAAACTTGAAAACTCATGTAATAGACGCTTGTTCTCTCTCGTCGTATATACCGACTGATATACATGCCCGCCAGCAAAAAGGCCTGTCACACAGTCGGTACACACGATCGTAAAAAAAGGCAAGCGAGTGAAAAGAAGACGGGCGAAAAAAAAAAGGAACGAGTCACGGCCAGAGTGTGTTTCGTATAGGAGCGCAAGGTGTATACACAGACAGACGCGAGCGTGTCGCGGAGAAATCGCGAGAGAGCCTCAAGGTTTTCGCGTCTCTCCTTACGTCAGCCGTGAGCGCGCGACATGTACACGCGCGAAAGAGAGTATGTACGCGCCTTCACCGAGACCGTGCGCGCCCGGTTTTCTCCGGCGAGTCTATATACATAAAAACGCGCCGCGTCCTCCAGAAACCTGCCCTCCTGACTCACTTCCCACGCCGTCATTGTCTCTCGATCTCGTGTTCTCCTTCCTTGTGTTTCTTTTCTCTCTCTCTCTCTCATTCGCGCCAACGCCGAGCTATTCCTAATTCGACTTTTTATGCTTGTATAAGGAAAGGCTCCGGCGATAGAGGACAGCTTCGATTTTCGGCGAGATGATCAACTGCCTACGTGGGATAACGAGCTGCTGCCCTTTTTGTTGCTGGTGTACTTTTTGTGTGTAAGCGGTTTGCTTATTTTTTGCCGGCCATCTATTACCGATCACGGAGGTTACTTTTTTCTTCAAGTACAATTTAATTGCCGTGAATCATGTACATACATTTGTACATCATAAAAAGTCGTGATACGTACGATTGAATTGTATAACTTTGGATTCATAGCTTTTTATTTGTTCATTGCGATTTCTCTCGGTTCCAGCCGATTATACGCTTAATTCTTTTCGATCAATATCTTGTGCGACTTTAGGTATAGTTTTGAATTTACGAGAACAATTTATGTGTCTGCCTTACGTTTTCAATTAAACGCTTAGCTTGACTGATAAAACCCAGCACGATGACTATATGGCTCAAAGGCCTTTTTTCATGAAATCAGAAATTCGAAGCGGCACAGAAGAAGAAACCGCACTGAGAAATCTGCACAATATGCTTATTCACAGAGTCTACTTGCTATTGAAATGAAGAGAAAACGTACATTCTCAATCTATATTACAGAGTTTAAGAGCTTTTTCTTATGGACGTTAAATGTTCTACATCATAAATTCACGCTCGAACGATTAAGAATCATACAAACACTTTATTTAACGCACTCCGATAATTCAGGTAGCAAAAATCGTAATAAAATCGAGACGCCAAAAGGAAGACACAATTAAGTCGCCATCAACAGGGCTCATTAAAATCTAATCGACGCTGACCTAACTCCCATATTTCCCTTCGATTACCAATCATAGCGGACCATTAACTAACCATCCATGCTAATTACAGCCAGCCCTTCATGGGTATAAAAGCTGTCACAGTAGGCCCAGCTCCTCAGTCCTTCGTCTCCTCTCGTCGAAGCATTTCTTAGTCAAAATGTTCAAGTTACTCCTTTTATCGAGCATCGCTCTCGTAGCGTCTCAGGGTGTGCATCTGCCGCGCGTCTATTACCAAAGCGCGCCAAGGATCGCGGAGTCGCTGCAGTGGCGGCAGCCGATCTGCATAGCCGCGTCGAAGGGCCTACCGGGCTGCTCGAGTTATCGCTCGAGCGACGTCAACGGGCAGGTTCGAAGGTCGCTTCGGAGCGCCGTCGTTCGCAACGTCGTCGAGATGGAGCAGCTCGAGCCCTCGAGTCTTCAACAGCTCGACAAGGACATCCTGGTGCGCGGTACCCTGGATCTGGAACGGCTCGATCGATCCAAGCGCCAGAATTTCTGGCCGTTGAGGCCGATTTACGAGACGCGCGTGATCAACTCGCCGATCACTGCGACCCTCCTAGCTCGCGACTGCGTCCCCAATATTGGTGTGCCTCTCTGCACGGATTTTTCCAACTATCAGCAGAGCCCACTTTACAGCCGGTACTTTGACATCCCGGAGCAGAACAGGCTTCAGGCCGCTCCGAAGCTCCAAACGACCACTGTCGCCTCGATCATCTTGGGCGCGAATAAGGACAGGATCAATGTAATCTCGTCCGTCAACAAAACCGTGCAGGAGAAACAGCAGCAGCTGCTCGCTCAGCAACAAATACAGCAGCAACAGCAGTTCGAAGAGCAGGAAAATCAGCGGCTACTATCACAGCAATATCAGCAACACCTGGACACGTTATCTCAGCAGCAGCATCAAACCATATCTCAACAGCTTGAACGGTTGCAAGCACAGCAGAAGCAGCAACAAAAACAGGTTGTATCACAACAACAACAGCAACAACAGCAGGTAGTATCTCAACAGCAGCAGCAACATCAACCTGCGTTGCCTCAAGTGCAACAACAAAAACCACAAATTATATTTCAACAACAACAGCAGAAACAAGAACAGCAGCGCCCCTTGCCACAGCGGCAGCATCCACAGCAGCAGACGCTATCTCAACAAGTTCAACAGCAGCAGCAAAAGCAAATAATATTTCAACAGAACGCGGTACCTCAACAGCGTCCACAAAATACACTATCTCAGCAACAACAACAGCAATCGATCGCCAAGGATGTTATCAAAAGCGTACCTCAAACTACAACCCAAGCTGACATACCGGTCGTGCCGGACGAGAAAGTCTTCCAAAAAATCGTCAAAGGTTTCCAGCAGTTCGCCCTGCAAAAAGCCGACGCCGTCAACCGAATGATCACGCCCTACTTCGGTGCGAGCCCGCTAGAGGACCGGATCTCTCACGATGACAGCGCGAGCGAGAACCTCACTACCAGCGAATCTCCGCATGACAAATCGGCAGATCCCGCGAGCGTCAAGGAATCGGTCAAAAATTCGCAGCCAGCTGATCGGAACGCCTCGTCGACCGACTTGGTGATCGAAAGATCCATTGCCGTTAATGGGAACATCAGCTCGGACGAGTTCGTGGAGATGCTGCTCAAGGCCTATCCCGAGCTTTACGAGAGCCTCGCTAACGAGCCGTCCCAGCTTCAGACTGCGAGGTCGGACGACGTGCAGCAGAGGGATTTCGGAAAGCTGAAAAACATATTCGCCGAGATGTCGGATGTATTCGATAAGAACGATAGTATCAAGGTATAATGATTTGACACTTTGCTTTGCTGTTTATTTGTCAATTTACGTGTAAAAATTCTGTAAAAAGGTTTTTATCGATTACAGGAAAAAATTATCGAGGCAGCTAGGAGCTCTCCGTTCCTATCGAGTCTCATGGAGAGAATATCCTCTTACAGAAGCAACATCCTCGATATGGAAAAGACAGCCGTGCGATCGGATGCTTCTGCGAATGCCGAAGCAAGCACTGCAACGACGAAGATACAAGATACGGAATCAACGAAAAATGCCGATGCTCTATCGGATGGCATTGCCGATTTGAAAATCGAGTGATCCTTGCAAACTTTTAAATAAGAACGAATTATCTTAAGAACGCCTCATTACGCACTGTACAAAAATTTTTCATCCGTCATCAAACGTTTGTATTTGTAATTCAGTCATCGCATTGTCACGTAAACGCATTCCTAAATTGAGATAAGTCAGAAATTATTCGCGTTTTAATATAAATTAAATAACGTCGTGAGCAATACATTAGCGATTGTGCTCTCGTACTTTTTTTCTCTTCTTCATTCGTGACGTGAATTTCATATTTTATCATTAAGGCAAATTTAATAAAATGTATTAAATCACGCGAATTTCATTATGTATTAAATGTAAACGATCATAGTAATAAATAAAATTCATATAAAATTAATTGAGATTAATCCCAACGTATTATAAATACATGAGCGTTTCAAACGAAGACCAGAGAGAGAGAGGTCAAAGGAGAGATGAGTGTTTATCCCATGCCAACAGAGTAAGACGCTCTGGTTAGCAGAAAAACGACGAGACAGGCTAAACTACTCGCCGAAAATAAAATGTCGTGCAACTAGCTAGCAACACTCGTGTATACGCACTGAAAGAGAGAGAGAGCCGAAACAGTGCGTAGCAGTGCAATTAATTCGAGTTCAACCGATCTGTCCCGAAGAAATTCGACTTTCTGGCTTAGCTCCAAGCACGCCGGAGGAGGGGGAGCAGTCGGATTTTCGTCGTGTCAATCGGCTCCGACGACCTTTTACTCTCTCTCTCTCTTCCAACCACCAAGCTTGTGTATCCAGCGGCTCTTTTTGCCCGTGTCATTCATAAGGTCGCTGCTCGCGGCACAAAGCTTTCTCGCCAAAAAACAGCACACTCGCAATTCGTGCGGTATTATTATTTTTTTTTTTGTATTTTTCTCCATATACGAGCGCGTTAAAGTACAGCGAGATACAGAGGGGAGAAAACGACAGACCAAAATAGCCCAAAGTTTCGTCATTTCAGGGCGATAGCGATAATGGTACATGCGTATATCTGTAAACATAGCTCGGCAATAATACAAGACACGCGTGTATGTCGAGGAAAAGAGAGGCAATCACTGTAATGCCGCTAATGCAACTTTAATGCCCGCGTCATTTACGAAATTTCCATATACAAACCGATACGCGCGTTTAACAAGCGATATCTCTCTTAGCGAGAGCGGAAGAGAGAGAGAGAGAGAGAGAGAGACGTTGACGATAAGGGGGGCGGGCATCGTCGTCAGAGGGGCGCCCGTACGTACAGACACGAGCTGACAAGAGAGTGACCGAGTGTGGTTCTGGGAGGCGCAGATAGATAGGCTCTTCTTCTGCGTCTGCACACATCGACAGACCAAAGTTGGCCCAGCCCTGCTTTTTCGAGCTGCTGCTCCGTGACGTCGTCGGCGGAGCTTGAACGCTGCATCTCCCCTTCTCACCTCCTCCTCCTCTTTGCCCAGTCGCAAGGCGCAGCTTAAAAACTTTCGGTGGAGCGAACATGAAAGACGTTTTTAACCAGGTACGGTAGAGTCTCTCTTTTTTTTTTCTTTTTCAACTCTGTGTAGTTTGTAACGACGTAAGTGTTATATGCGTGTGTATCTGTGAAATCGACAGTTCTCTCAAATACTTTGCTCAGTGCGAGAGTTTTGGCACGTTCAGGCCTCAATTTACACCGATCACCCTTTTTTCCTCTCGGTGTGTATCCACTGTGCTTTAAGTACAACGAGTCGAGTGTCCCAAGTGTTTGCTCCGAGTGCAGCTGTGTGAGAAAACGGCGCAGAGTCGCTCCACGTAGAATCTCCTTCCGCTAACGTTGAACGTGGAAGACGTCGGCTTATCTCTGAAACACTCGCGTCTGTGTGGGTATCCAAAAAAAAAACACACATTTCTACTGGCATACACACGAAGGCAAAAGAGAAAAAGCGCGTCTATCAATCGCGGCTGTACGCCAGCTCTGCCGTGTACCAAGCGCGAGGGAAAACGAGGATAAAAGTGCGAATTGTCTCTGACCCGGAAGAGTCGGCCTCTCTCCGCTGGCGCATCGAAATAGAGCGACCTTTGACTCGGACTCGTTTTGCTTAGCCGCTCCCTCTCTCTCTCTGCTTCTCGGAGAAAGGTATAGATGCGAATCTTCGCTCGCTCTCGGCCGACGCCCGCACTCTAGATCGGGCCAGGCCGATTCCCCTCCTACACTCATTCTCTCTCTCTCTTTCGAGCTTTTTTTATAGCGCACTTGCAATTTCGCACGATATTAATCCAGCCCTAGGATTTCTCATTTACCGATGTATGAAATAAACTCCGTTTTACGCGCTCAGGCCCGCGAATCGTTTCTCCGGCTGATAATCCGCGGGATAAAACGTGACTACAATTGCAGCGGCTCTTGCAGCAAGAAGAAGCTTCTTATGGGAGAGAAGGAGAGATACGGTGTGCTCCTGCTCGTTCTCCGCGAGCCCGCATAACTTTCCCAGCCACCGCTGCGTGTATGCCATTAACCGGGGCACTAGCTGCCCGTACTCCCGATAATGAAATCTCTTAATGAGAGCTTTATTAAAAACTAAAACAGCAAAGCTAAGAAACCGAAAAGACACGGTTTCCCAGATGCACGTATATAGAGGGTAAGGGGCAGAGTGCTAAGGGGGAGGGTGGAAATCAAGCGCAGGTTGCGCATAAATTGTCGAGGAGGACTGCTCGCGTGCGCGCCCGGCTTATAGCAGCGTCCCGAGGCCGCAAGAGTTACAGCGGCCTATACCACCTACGCCGTAAGGAGGAAGAGAGAAGCGGATAAGAGAAGAGACTCGGGAGGCCTGGAAGAAATTCCAGGGGCAGTCGGCCAAAAATTCCCGGAGACTCGGCTGCAATTTAGCCGGCGTTAATTTCGCCCCGCGCTCTCTCTCTCGAGGATTTATCGCGCGCTCCCGACTGTATCCCGCATACTTTCGATTACGTGTGTGTCTGCCGTTCTCCGTCTTGCCTCCCCCGCTTATTATCGCACCTCTACACCCGCCCCCTCCACGTTTTTCAACGCTTACGTAACGCGCCAATTACGCGCAAGGTTTTGTCCTGTAGCGTCACTTTTTTTTTTTTTTGTTCGAGAGATAGTCTTGTATTCAGGCTTTTTGTGTATGTTAGAGCGGGGATTTTTTGTTTGAGAGCTTGTGTTCAATGGGCATAATGTCATTTTGCAGCTGGAAAAGGATGGATTCGTCGTGCTCGAGGATTTCTTCAAGCCGGACGAAGTCGACGAAATGAAGGCCGTTGGCGAGGAGTACACCAGAAACCTGCCGGCCGAGAGCGAGAGGAAGGTCTTCAACACGATCAGTCAGCAACAAGTAAAGATCTTTACTTTTAACAGCCTCCTATTGTCTCCTTTTACACCTGTTAAATATTCGTATTTATTTATTCATTATTTATTTATTTAGAGCAAAGACGAATACTTCATAAACAGCGCCGATAAGATATGTTACTTCTTCGAGTCGGAAGCTTTGGACGAGGAAGGAAAATTAAAAGTACATCCTCGAGTGTCGCTGAATAAGGTAAAGTCGTATTTTTTTCTCTCCATCTCACGAAAATCTTCTTAACAACTTCTGCTCTTTCTCGTTGAATCTTATTGAAAAGACGCTTATTTCACGCTCGCAGGTCGCCCACGCTTTGCACTGGCTCAATCCCGTTTTCAAAAAGTACACTTTCAGCGAAAAGGTCAAGGAAATCGCCTTTCAGCTGGAACTCATTGAACCGGCCGTTTGCCAGTCCATGTATATATACAAAAATCCGGGAATCGGTTCGGAAGGTGAGGCAACGTTCGACACGTGTATTTCGTAAACAAAATTGTGTTTATTTTATTTACATACTTTTTACAATAAGTACAAGGTAACTTCGCTTTTTTTCTTAAACTTATACTCTACTAGCGTGTGTTAGGACTGCCGTATCACAGGTATCATGTTATAAATGAAAATAGTAGATTTTTAAATATAAATAACGTATTTTACAGACGTATGAATAAGGAGTTTGATAAGCGAACTATATACTATTTTCCTTTTAAAAAGAAATTCTTTCTTTCTTAAACTTTTTAAATTTTATTCAAACGGTAAATAATTCTCTTAACTTTGAATCATAATTTTAATAAATAACTGAAAATTGAAAACTTGCAAGTACATACCAACATTTTTTTGTTTATAAAATTCCCAAAACTATTATTCAAGTTAGGGACACATTTTTTACGCAGTATTTTAAAATAGAAGTATATTTGGTAACAATTGCAATTACAAAAGAAATTGTATCCTTTGACATGAACGTTCAGCTTCGTATTAAAAATAGATATTTGAAGGCTATTATAAACTTTTAATTTTATATTTAAAAAAGAACAATCTGAGTAATTAAATAATAACTAGAACAAATTAACAAAAATAAATTTTCAATAATGACACTCAAAACTTTTTCAACGCAGTGATAGTTCATCAAGATGCCACTTATCTGTATACGGACCCAGTCAAACTCTTTGGTTTCTGGATACCCTTAGATGACGCGACACGTGATAACGGCTGTCTCTGGGTGGCTGCAGGATCTCACAAAAGCGGAGTGCACCGACGCTACATCCGTAACCGGGATCCTTCGTCGCAAGAGCTGCTAGTTCACGATAGGCCAGTGTCTTACTATCAAGAAAGTAGTTTTCGGCCAGTCGAAGTACGCAAGGGTGCATGCGTATTGCTGCACGGTCAAGTTCTGCATTACTCCAAGGCCAACAGGAGTGAAAAATCACGACATGCTTACACCTTCCACGTCATTGAGACGCACCACGTCAATTATTCGAAAGACAACTGGTTACAGCCGCCCAAGGAAGGCTTTCCACTTCTTTACATTAACTGATCAGCACACAACTTTTTTGACAAAAGAACGAACTCGCTTTACTTGCAGCTTAACGTTTTGTAATAATATTGGTTTTATTGGAAAAATATAAAAGTTTGGTATTATAGGCTAACACAAGTCTTTTGTCTCTTAACTTTACCGTTTCGATACTGTTATCGATTATCCATTGTATTTCGAGTAAATACGCAACAGTTCCGGTAGAAATTCTGCGCGGTACTATGTACACTTAAAGTTTGCCATACGACAGAAATGAATAGCTAATTCTTGTAATTGCTGGTAACCTTTTTCGAGTTTGGCCCTGTACAGTCTCAAACAACAGTATAAGTCGATCGGTGTCAGTTTCAACAATTCATCAATTTGTAAAATTGATGAAAAGTTCAGGATGATTTCGTACAGAGAAAGGATAGCTCTGTCATTTGGACGATTGTTACGGTGATCATACGATAAACATCTTAAAAAGAAATATAAAATTTTAATTTATTAAAAACAAAAATGTTCAATATTTTAAAAATAAATTCTACTTACAATCTTAAAATTTGTAGTAATCTATTAACATTAACGCCTACATTTTGTTGCTCTTGAATAGCAAGTTTCGACGTAAGAAGTGGGTGAAATTTATTGTAAACAATTGCACATTGTAATCCCAAAGCATCCGCAGCTATACCACTGAAAAACAAGAAATGCTTGTAAATATGAAGAAATGATTGCACAAAACAATTTATTTTCGTCAACTTACCATGTATCTCTTGCAAAAGCATATATCTCTTCAAACACTGTAAATGCGAGTTTTGCTCTCTGCTCCTGTTCACTTTCATTTTCAATGGATCCCACAGATTGTTGAAACTGTGCGTTATTTATTTCATTGATTGCAGTTTCACAACGTTTTTTTAATTCCTAAAACAAGAAAAGTATGTTAATTTATAATTTTTTCTTTTTGTGAACTAAAGCATAAAGCAAAATTATTTAACTTACATCAATTTGAGTTAAAATTTTAACTTTGAATACTGGATATTTTTTAATATCTAAAGTTTGAAACAAATCGTCACATTTATCCAAGAAAAACTTAACGTCTTTCAATTTCCTGCCGCTGTCAGGCGTTTCAGTTAAACAAACTTGAATAACACGTAGTATCTTTTCGCCGCCTCTGGAAAATGATTCACTTACAGCAGCCAACCAGTGTTTCAAAGCACATTTTAAAACTGTTATGACTGTCCATGGAGGTCGAATAATAACGTGGCGTTCCCACCCGTCACCAAATAAAACTTCCATTTCTTTTGCTACCACCTGCAAAACACAAATTAATTAAATAAAACTTGATAAACAAAATATACAACAAATCATTGAAAATTTATTATTTATATAATACCTGTGAAAGAACAGATTTTAAAACTGCTTTTCCTTCTTCCATTATATCATCTGCTAATAATAATTCTCTTTGAACAATAGAATCGTCATCTAATTTAGGTTCATTCTGCCAATGAATACTGTTTGACAAAAATTGTGTTGTTTCTGCTGCTTTTAAATAATAAATTTTTTCTAATGGATCATTTCGTCCCAGTACTGGAATATCATGAATCATGGCCTTATTGCAAAGATTTTTATCATATGATAACAAAACCTGTAATGTATTGGTGAGTTAAATGATTCGTTGTGGTTAAATTACTTTCTTTTTATAAAAAATGTATATAAATTTTTTTTACTCACTGGTGACTTGAGAGATTCTTTAAACTGTAAACAAGTTTGTAATATTTCGTCGTCAGGACAATCGATCATAAATTTTTCTTTGTTTGCCTCAACTTCTGCTGGTGTTTGGCCTATAAAACGAGGATGTTTGGCAGTAAAATGCTGATTAAGGAAATCGACAGCTTTTCTAGCTTTCATTCTCAACGCCTGTGATCTTGTGTTATTCTTGTCATCTTTTATGAAGTCTAACTCCTACAAGAAAATATAAATTAAACAAAAAAGGTACTTCTAAACTCATCACATAAAATGCGCAAAAAAATGTTTAAAACTTTACTTGTATTACAGTCCAAGGTACAACAAGAAAAGGTCTTCCAAATATATCAGATCGAGAATCTCTAACTTCTTCAACAAACATCAAGTTTGACAAAAAAACGTTTGTGTCAATAATAATATACAATGCATTTTTCTCTTCAAAAGTACTTGCAGATTTCAAGGCATTGTTTGAGAGTTCACTAAGAGCTTCTGCAGGCTTTGTACATAATTGAACTCTTGCTGAATAAATCTGGAAATAAAAATAAAGTATTATATAATGAAATTTATTAAATAACATGTTTTAAAAAATTATACTTACTTCAGACATTATTTTTTCATCTTCAATTGGTTCCCACTCCATATCTTCACAATATACATTAGGGACTTCAACTTTTTTTAAAATTCTTTTAGATTCATCATTGTCCACATTTCGAGTCTTAGCAATATTTTTAACAATCATCATCCCATCATTTTGAACACGAGTTTCTAAAGAAAACAATCGTTGCTCAGCTCCATGCAAAACTGGACTTGAAAACATTAACTTACTTTTACTATTAAACAAAAAATCATCAATAGCAGGTTCTCCATCTTCTTTCGTTTCATCTAGACTTTTTCTAAGTCTTTTCATCCTTTCATTTGCAGGGGTTCTACTTGTTGAACTTCTAGTACATATACTTACATCATTATCCAAACTATCATTAGTTTTGGTCTGATTAGGGGTAGTTGGTTTATCTACAGGGTCTTTTGTAACTTTACATGGCGTGTTCAATGGTTTTTTTTGAAGATTGTTATTATTTTGATACGTTTTAACTGCAGATGTAGCACTAGATTTAATTTTTGAACCCATACTTGATGTACTAGATGCAACACTGCATTCAGAATTTGTATCGCTAGATGATGCTATTGATTTATCTTGTAGATTATTTTTAAGCTTAGGACTTTTATTGGTCTGTTTTTGTTTCTGATTAACTGACTTGATTTTACTTTTCTTTAACTCGGCAATAGCTTTCCTCTCTGCCAATCTTTCTCTGTAAAGCCGCATTACAGGTGTATCATTATTCGGTGCTTCCTTAGCAGGACTGATTGGAACTTTAACACTTTTTGCTTTCAATTTTGGCCTGTTAAGAATACCAGCCAAAATCTGTGACGCAACATCGGGGCTTGCATCTGAAAGTTCTTCTTCTGTATCAGCTGCTTTCCTCTTTTTTGATTTATGTTCTGACTTTTTCTATAAAACAATAACATACACTATTTAGTACGATCAGACAGGAACAAACATGTTAAATATTGAAGAAAAAAATGTTTACCTTGTCATCGTTCTCAAGAGGTGGAGACCATCTAGTCTCACCAGTTTCTTCATTAAAGAAAAACGGCCGATCTGGATGTTTTTTGGAAATCTTTTCAATCCAACCAGGAGGTAAAGCACCCTTTTTCGCTTTTCTTTGATTTAAATTTGGATCTGCCATATTTAGGTTATTTTTTGACTTTACCGATGCGATTGATCTATAAGAACACTTAACTACTCGTTGACATTGCCTGACAAATAATAGAATGATTTGGATGTGTCTGCGCTTGAGACGCACTTCCAAACAAACAATAACGTTATCGAAAAAGCAATATGGTGGTCACAGTCAAGTTTTAAGGTTACGCCCACTACGTAACAATGACTAAGCTCCGAGATCTCACAACTTCATGAAGACGCGCTAAGGCAGCAAGGTTAAGTAAACCAGGCTGTAATTATTTTTCATGTATGTCTAAAATATTTGAATTTATCATTGTTAACGACGGTCTCAAAGATTTAACTAGAAAAGCTATAACTTTCACGTGTGGAATCACCTTTAAATTATTCGAATAGAGAAATATGAAATTCGGAAGAAGCGTCGAACAATGGAATGCCGTGGAACGTTTTCTCTCAAGTATTCAAAAATGTATATAAAATTTATTGTGTTTATTTTTTGTTTTAAATTATTCAATCAAAGAAAAGTAATGAAAAAGATTGATTAAAAAAATTATTCATATTTCTGAGGCCATAAACTAAACGAAAATAAGATTAAATATTTTGCAAAATTGAAAAACAATCATAAATTAGACACAGCGCTTGGATTTTCGTTCAGTATGGTGAAGGCAAAAAATTAAATAGCCAGAAAAATTGGTATAAACAATGTATTTTACATAAGATACTCCGACATCGAAGAAAGCGATAAAATAGTTAATGAACAAAGTCGTCGCAGTCAAATGCCGTTGTCGTTGCTGACGGTGTGCAGTATAATTTCTTTTATTTTATTTATTTATTTTTTTTTAATAATAAATAAGTATGAAATGTAAATAATGACTATTTACAAAATACATAAGTGGCAAATAATGTTATAACATGGGGGGATGGGGAGGGATGGAGGATCGGTCGTAGCTCTTGTAACTCCGCGGTCCTCTCTGCGGGGTTCGACGAAAGGAACTAAAAATACAAAAAAAAAACCATCTTTCGATCATCCCACTGCAGCGAACCGCCTATACATAATTACTATAGACGCCGTCGTAGTAATCGTCGTCGTCGTTACGCTTAATACTTTTTGAACGCTTCCTTAATTCGTTCCTTGATTCATCCTCTGACGCGCCAGAGTACGATTAATTAAGACGCCGGAGCACGCCGCTCTGTACAATTATTGTTACAAACGGACGCGCAATTATAATAATCTATATATCTCGTCATACCCTCTCTCTGTTTCTTCTCTCCACTACTTTCGGCGGCTAGTCATATTGTGTGAATTAAATTATTAGAAAGAGATTGTTATTCTCTTTTAACAGTCGCTAAATATTTATACGAGCATGCGACGCACGGGTAAAAAGACTTTTAGTCCAACAAGTTATTCGCAGTGATTTATCGTTTTGTTAGAAACGAAAAGTAATCGTCGACCTTTCCCGACTTTCTTCATATAGATCAAATACATTTATAATTACACGAACATATATTAAATTTAATCTATGTAGATTTATATATCATTTTAATTATTAAATAATACAAATTTTAACATAATTTAATCTATGAAATTTTTTTCTCATATCAAGATTTAGTTATTTTTTATTTATACACAATGAACTTGGTATATGTCAAATAGAATATTTTCTTATAATTTTAAAAAATTCCATAATTTTTAATTTTTCATAATAAGAAAAAAAATATATCAACATTAATTTATGATTGTTATTACGCGCACAATTTATTATTACCGAATATACGTTCAAATTTTATGCATCTCGTAAATTTTGTGACTATACAGGCCAAATTTTTTCAAAGTTTCTCTTAGCAGTGCGTTACATCTCGTACATATATAAATACATATGTATATGCAACTAGGCGCCGAATATTTGCTAATCTGTATGTGTTTAATTACGTTATTTACGTTTTATTTAAACAAATAAGCCAGGACGGGCCGAGTCACCACATTATAATTTTACCCTTTTTTCGTATATTTTGTTTCTGAAAATCTATGCAATAAATGCCTAAGGTTTCTTTTGTCCTTTTTCTCACTTACTAATAATGTATTAAATTATAAACTGCAGTATCATCAAAACATATGTAACATTACATTTTGCAGTATAAAAATTATATGTCTTGTTTGCAGCAATATAAAATTAAAAATAGAGATTCCTGCTTAAAATTAGTAAAAATTTACAAAATGCAAATAAAAACATTCTAACACTGCTTGTTATTACAAACCTCATTCGAGTATTTTATCAATACTATATAATTATTTGCAGCTATAATAATAAAAAAGATAAGGAAATATACATATGTATATATAAAGTTAACATACAATTCCTTTTCCTTGTTCCATTTTAATTGTAACTTCATTAAAAATCTCGTGTAAATAAAATATGCATTTTAAGAATAACGTTACGTAGCAAATGATTGGCAAAAAAAGAAAAGAAAGAAAGAAGTGAAGTGATAAGAACTTACTAATATGCAAGTAAATCATCAAGAAATTCTCAATTTAACATATTTTTAAAGGTAACAAGGACCAACTATTACGATTTTAATAAACTTTGAAGTACTCTTCTTCATTTTTACATTAATTTTTCAATTTTATAACTTATATGTGCACATCTACATCTATCCAAAACCCATGTACTGACGTAAACTCTCAGATGCCCAATTTATTTACGCAGATTGGTTTTTCCTTAAAAGGAAAGAAACAAATTACTGAGTAAAGAAAACAATTTTAACGGAAAAATTGTGGGCTTTTTTTAACTGAGACAAAAAATATCACAGTATTCAGAATCGCAAAATAACATTATAGGCCGTCGCAGTGTGTCTTACGAGTCTACGATTTTTTCGATTTTGCTCTTCTTGTTCATGATTTTTTAACGCAGACTTAGTGCGGCCATTTTCCGATTCAAGTCGTTGATGAATTAACATTCAAGTTCTACGTTCTACACATATTTTAATAAGACTAATAATCGATCGTTATGCGTTATTGGTAATTATCTAATTATTACTTATAAGAAAACTGTTTGTTCTGCAGCTTGCTGCTACTGGCTGTCTAAAAATATTTCTGCGAATGAATACTGCTTTTTGATAAAATGTTTATACCTATTTATGTTATGAGTAGAAACATATGAGATGTATATGTGTATAAAAATCGACGTTATAGCGAAAAAGTGTGTATGACAATGATTTTTCATCAGTAAGTTGTTACACTTGAATATATGTATATTATATTCATGGGTACACCAAAAAATTATAAGTCTATAATTTATAAGATCTTGTTCTTAATTGCTGCCTGTTGATATCATTTTTATGATTATTCAACTACGGCCTCTTATACAAAAATAGGTTGATCTTTTACTTAAAATAAAATCAAATTAAAATTTTCATATGCCAATGTTAATACGAGTGAAAAAAAAAATACAAAATTTTATACAAGTTGTCAACGAGTGACTCGACCTATAGATCTCTGGCCAAACGTTTTTCTCTTTTTTTGAAATGTACGTAATAACAAACTTATAATTTATGTCAATTAATAATATGGATGATAACTGATTGCACTTGATTCTTGCAAAGCATAACGATAACCGATGAACGATCGAGTCTAAAATCTACGAGGAGACATTTATCAATCGTTAACATTTCATACGCCCCTTAATACTATTTTATACGGTCACGCACTCGCTCTCGTTCATTTACTCAACCTCACGGCACTCGCAACATTTCGCTATAATTTACATCTGTTTATCGAATTATAAGATGTACATATAAAAAGAAACTCAAACGTGTATTCTACGGCAAAAATGTAAAGCCATCGGATTCATATAGACTCTTCATTTTTAACGCGTTCGTTTTTGCACTTAACTTTGATACAATCCAGCGCCATTGGCCCAACGAGAGAAAGTTCGCCATTGAGATTTTCACACGTCTCTATGATTCGTGGGTAAACGTCTTGAGAACAACCTTGTGCAGTGCAGTTTTTCCGAACAACAATGCGTTATTTTTGTAGATTAGTGAGTTAACGAAAATCTGACAAACCGTTCGTGGACAAATGGCGCGCTTTGTTTAACGAAAAGAAAGAAGAATACGATTCAAGTATGCGACTTTCCAACAACATTCTGACTACTATCACGTTCACGGATCACCATTAAGAACAACAATAACGCCCACCTTCGATCAGCTTTGCAGGTTCTTTTTTTGTTTTTATTTACTGTGCGGGCGGCTGAGGCTCCGTCGGCACGTTCGGATTCGGATAGGGTGGTAGGAAGGAGTAATTCGGGTAGGGCGGTGGAGGCGGATGGGTGAACGGCGAGTAGTAATTGGAAGGATGGGATGCCGGCGGCGGGGCGTAACTGCGGTACGGATCGGCGGCTGGTGGAGCTGGTCCGTGGAAGGCCGAGTACATGCGTGCGTAATCGGTGTTGTACGCGGGGCCTCCGTACGGTGGATAGCCAGGTGTTGCTGCAACATTTTAACAATTTTCATATTTGTTTTTCGATAATTAAAAAATGACGGCGATAATCATGAATATAATTAATACCTCCGGGTGTGTAAGTCGCAGAGCTTGGAGTGGTTGGTGGATAATGTTGCGAGTACGGATCGTAGGGCGTCGGGGGCGGATACGGTCCGGGATACGCCGCCCTCACGCTCGACGGATGACTAAACGCAGTGGGTACGTGAGTCTCCTCTCTGACGGACGTGGCAGCAGGAGGCGCGGCGGTGACGCTACCGCCGTGCACGTCCTCCGAGGGCTTTGCCGGCGCCGTCCCAGCTGTGTCCGGTGTTACGTTGCTCTTGGCGGGTATTGCGCTCGGCCTAGGGTACGCTGGAGCCTGCGTTTCGGCGACTGCTGGCTTTGGCGCTTGCTCGGCGAGAACTGGCTTCGGATGCGCAACTGGCGTTGTATTGACCTCCGGCGTAATCCTCGGCAGACCAGAAGCCAAGTGAGACACCGCCGAGGGTAGCGCTGCCGGGACCGCTGGTGGGACAGCTGGAGGCACAGCTGGAGGCACCGCTGGAGTCGCCGATGGTGGGTAGTACGAGCCGTAGGGATCGGCGATCGGTCTCGATCTAGGATCCGCGTAATCGTAGTACCTCGGGTACTGGGAGTATGGGTAACCCTGGGGCAGGGCAGCCTGCACGGGTTCGGTAGAAGACGATGAATCGCGCATAGGCAAGCTGCCGATGTCCGCGGGCTTCGGCCTCGGAGACGGGGTCGGTGTCGCTGATGTCGGAGCCGGCATGTTGGGCGCTGGGCTGTTACCGCTGCTGCCAAAGCTCTTTGCACCCTCGGCAGCGGTATCCGGAGTCACGCGCGAAACGCTACTGCTGCTGTGTTGCTGCGGACGGGACTGCGGCCGACCGACGTGCGACTGTTGCGGTACCGGCTGCTGAGCAACTGTCTGGTGCTGATGCGGCTGCTGAGGATGTGGCTGCTGGTGAGGATGATGATTCTGCGGCTGGACTTGAGGATGCACTTGGGATGGAGGCTGCAAATGGACTTGCGGATAATGATGGGACTGGGGATGCACTGATGGATGAGAGTAGAGTTGGTGATGCTGCGGCGGATGCTGCTGATGTTGATGGTGGTGATGATGTGCTGAAACGTCAACATTGACATCACTACTCCCGTCAATTTTTTTCTCCTTTTGATCGACTGCTCTATGCGTATCAAATTTCTTCGGTAGGTTGATTCGAGGTTCGGGCATGTAATACTCCCGATCCTGTGGCGTCCTCATACCTTGTGGCCTCATTGGTGAGCTATCGTGGGGGTAGCTTAGTGGAGTCCGGTTATCCAGCATTGGCCTCTGCAAGTTCGAATCAGTGTCAGAGTTGGATGGCCTGCTCGAGGGACTGTAGTCGGAATTTGATCCCTGATCGGCAACAACGTCCTCAATGCGCACCTCCTCGACCCTCTGATCCGAACGCATCTTGTGGCCGTCAGATGAATTTGAATTTTCACCCATAGAACTGACGTCACTCGGGTTGTCCTGCTTCGACTTGTTTATTCTAGACAAAGTAACTGGGTTCGAATTCATTTGTTGATTTGAATAAGGTTTCGCACTGGCCGTGGCTACTTGCTTTGTTCGCTTGGCGACTTCCTTTTCGCCAAAAGGTCGATAATTGATGCCAGTCTTGACAGCCGTACGATTCTGCGGCGTCGGCACGTTCGACGTCGAAGACTTTGGAATTATCGATATTGCCGAATTGTTTCGCAGAGGGAAACCTATTTCGGTCTTGTTCGTTGCGTTTCTTTGTGGTGTTGTAATGCCTGCGTTATTAAAAAGTATTTTATTAGAACTTTAAGTCAAGTGTCAAGTGATTTGTGTTTGAAAATGAAAGTTTGTAATAACAATGATGAGTTAAAGTAAATAAAATTTCAAAACAAAAAAATTTTTACTTGAAAATAATTATATTTATGTTTTTATGTACAAAATAATCTATTTTGTATATCTTTATATATAAAAAAAATAAAAATAAAAAATACATCATTAAAATAATAAATTGTTTTCAACAAGCATATCGCTTTTAGTGGAATAGTATTAACATTTTTACATAAAAAAACTTTTTTTTATAAAATACACATGACACTATCGTGTAGAATTAAGTGAAGGTTCCTTACTCTTCTTCGGTACTTCATCTTCTTTCTTTTGCTGGTTTATTTTCAAGGCAGTTCTGATAGCAATAATTTTTCCAGATTCTAGTTGCATGTAAATTCCCTTGGGGCTCTTTAAGACCATGACTCGCTGGCCAGCTTTCAGAACAATACTGCCTTTGTCAGGTGAGTTGGTGGGTATCACGACATCCAGTGGTAACGTCATTTCCTGTGCGCTCATGCCCTGCCTTTGCCAAACTTCTGCAGGAATCCATCGGCTGCCACTTGGATTTCTACCAATGTTATCAACGCCTCTCTGCTGCATAGGCCTCACGGAAGCCACGGGCTTAGTAGCTGGGCCGCTATTCTCGCCCCTTATTTGTCTAATCTGTAGACTTCCTGCTGACACAGAAACTAAAAACTCATTAGTTAGTAAATTGTTCTTAAAATTACGAAAAATGTATTTAATGTTAATAATAAAGTTGTACAATCACCTCTTGCTGCTGTATTGCCTGGTACATAGTTGTAACTCGGTCTGGAGCAATTAGCTGCCATTTTCTCCAATTCGTAGCCTCGCCTGGCTAGTCTCTTCTCAGCCTGGCTAAGTTTCTTATCTTTTCGATCGACCAGCAAGCTCTCATGATGGAACGGTTGCTTTGTAAGCAGCTGCGAATGCTTTTCCAGTACGATATGCATAACTTCATCCGTATACTTGTCCTTGCAGTCCGAAAAGTCTTGAACCTGACTATCCTCTTCCCAATCCCAGGATAAGGTCGTTGCCTCTTTCAGGGACAGATGAGCATCAGGGTTGCACTGATCCACCACGCGATCGGCCATTCCCTGCTTGCTAATCTGCCTATCGTAGATTTTACGCTCTAAGCAATTGTCGGTGACCAATCGATATACGTAGCAATTCTTCTGTTGACCGTAGCGATATACTCTGCAAACAGCTTGCGTGTCATGGCATGGATTCCACGAGGCATCGAACACAATTGCTCTATTGGCACCAACGAGATTGATACCCAATGACCCAGCTCGTGTCGATACCAGAAAAAGATGAACCTTTTTGTTGACGTTAAACTCGTTGATAAGCTTTTCACGCTCCAGTGCACTAGTACTCCCGTCCAATCTGTAATAATTGACGTTTTTCACCCAAGCTTCAGACTGGCCGTCCGCCAACTTATAATTATTTTTCGCCAAAAAGTCCTCGATAAGATTTAACGTGAAGAGCGACTGAGAAAACGTGAGCACGCGATCGCCCAAAAGTATAGCTTCCTCTAGAATACGGAAAAATATAGTCATTTTAGCGGAAGCATCAATGAGACCAGGCACGTAACCTTTCATTAGTTCAGTGGCCCAATCGTACGGTATGCCTGGGTCATCTTTCATATTGGCGATTGCGGCTTGAAGCCCACCAGGGCCACATTTATCTTTCTCCACTTCGTCTTTCAGTATAAGCTCATCATCGGATTTGTCTTCTTTTTCTTGCGTCTTATCCTTTTCTATAATTATATCCTTGTCTTTATCGTCACTTTTTAGCTGCTCTGCTAAGCTTTGAACGCCAACTTGAACAGTATTAGTACTTTCCGTTGCCGTATTGATCGGATTATTGAAAATAGGGGCAGAAGTCGTTACATTGGTTGATTGTGACTGACTTTGCGCGTTTTGCATCGGGTTTACGTTGCTTGCTGGCTGCGGATGTTGAAGTATTTGGGCAGCAGGCACACCTGCTTGAGGCTGCGATTTGGAATCCAATAAGGTGTTAGTTGAGTAATCTCTGTATTGTTGATTCTGTTCATTTTGTTGATTTTGTGAATTTTGTTGATTTTGTTGATTTCCTTGATAGCTTCCAGAAGGCGCTGACGAATTGCTCTGATAATTCGTCTGATACTGATTGGCGTTTGGATCGCTATAATATGAATCACTGGAATTTTGGTAGTTTCTTTGCCAATACTGATCTTGTCCTTGTGCTGGAGCTTGTGACTGAGCAGGCATTTGATTGCCAGCTGGAAGTTGAGTGTTTGCTGCCGGAAAAGCATGAGGTGCAGGATTGGTCTGATTTGCATAATTGCCACTGAGATTTTGTGTGTTCTGCGAATCTGGCTGAGAATAGCCGAGTTGTTGCTCATTTGGAGTAATACTTTTACCGTTTCGGGGTTGAGAATTTTGTGAATAATTCAACATCTGATTTTGAGCGACAGGAGTTGTCGTTTGATTTTGTTGAACATTTGATTGATAATTGAGAGGTACTTGAGAAATCGGCGTTGACGACCCTGATTGGTTGCTCATATAATTCTGCATCTGCGCTGCAGGAGCTTGCTGAGCCTAAAAATAAATTAATTACTCTAACTAATTGTATAAAACAATAATTTATGCATTTTTTCATAGAAAAATTTTAATTTAATCAAATAAAATTCTATACGTAAATGTTTACCTGTTGAGAAGTTGATGAAAACGTAGACATCTGTTGATTATACGTGTTTTGTTGAGGTTGTTGCTGCGGCTGTTGTGAATGCTGATGTTGCGTTTGTTGCTGTGGGTGTTGTTGCTGCATTGATTGAGAATGTGGAAGTTGTTGTTGCTGCTGCTGGTGTTGCTGTTGTTGTGGTTGCTGCTGTTGCTGAGAATGCTGAAGTTGCGGCTGCTGTTGTTGCTGTGAATGCTGAAGCTGTGACTGTTGCTGCTGAGAATGCTGTTGCTGCGGCTGCTGCTGTGAATGCTGAAGCTGCGGTTGCTGCTGTTGCTGCGAATGCTGAAGCTGAGGCTGCTGCTGTTGCTGCGAATGTTGAAGCTGCTGCTGAGAATGTTGAAGTTGCGGCTGCTGCTGTGAATGCTGAAGCTGCGGTTGCTGTGAATGTGATTGTTGTTGCGTTTGTTGATGCTGATCATTAGAATATTGAGTATAATTTGTAGTTTGATTTTGTGGCAAATTCGGATAGTTTCTCATCTGATTTTGAGTGACACTCGATTGTTGGTAAGTCTGCTGCTGTTGGCTTATTTGCTGTTGATTTGATTGCTGTTGCTGATTTGAATTAAAAGCTAACGGATTAGACGAAGACGCTTGGTTAGTTGGATAAGAGTGAGATTGATTTTGTACGGAAGAAACATTTGGGCTTTGATAAGGTTGATGTGCTGGATTTGAAATTTGCTGCTGATTCTGAGTGTATCCCGAAGTATTTGCAGTAGAAGGATTTGGACACTGCTGCTGTTGTTGCTGCTGCTGATTGTTTTGATAGCCAGTAGCAGTATTTGTAACACTCGAATTTTGATTTTGTTGCTGAGCATTGCTTGGGTAATTGATATTATTACTT
>JAPYYQ010001080.1:0-40643 GCA_030522585.1 Anagyrus pseudococci | reverse complement strand
AAAAATAGGGGTATTTTTTTTTTACAAAAAGACACGGTTCAGATAGTTAGATGGATGCTATCTCGCCTAGATTCGGCTCAGGATTTAATGGGTTAATGTTGGAACGTACAACTGATTTTTGTTAAAAATCAGTTCTACGTTAATTAGTTATAAATGCGTTATAAAGGGAAACCAGCTAATATAAATTAACACGAGGGGACAGATCGAGAAGGAAAAGAGCAACTCGCGTTGTAGTCGTAAATTTTTTTACTCTGTCGGTCGGATTTCGCTTTCATCGCAACGAGTTTGTAAACTTATCTCATCAACAGTTGAAAAAGCACGACGAATATTCCCCGGGCCTGCTAATATCTCGTATTATTAAATCGGCAGCGGCGTGTACTCTCTCTTGCTGCTTCTCAAAGCAAACAAGACAGCGCTGTGAGGAGGAGGGGGGATGGCTTGCTGCAAAATAAGTCGGCCGGAGATATATCTGGCAGCGGAGGCGTGAGCGCGATAGAGAAAAAGGCCAAGGGGCTCTCGGTTGCGAAAGAGGAAAGGCGCTGGCTCTTTACGCTCTCTCTCTCTCTCTCTCTCTCGTCCCCTTCGACACTCGGAAAAGTTTCGTATCTGAGAATCAGGTGACGCGTGTCGCGCAAAGCTTTTGACGCGGCCGCGAGATGCTGGCGATAAAGGAGTAGTGCGCGCGGGAATAGGACGAGGAGAGGCAAGCCTGGAAACCGGCAGAAGAGGGATGGGCTTGCCTCTCCTCGGCAGCAGAGGAGGGAACGAAAGTTGGATCGCTTTGCCTCGCCTTGTACGCCTGGCTAGCAGGGGTAGAGAGCCGGGGAGGCCAGGCGGGGGAAGATAAACTCGCGAGATAGACTCCCGAGGATTCCGGAAAACCGCGGCAAGAGCGATGGTCGCGGCGGCGTCGTCGTCGTCTCCGCTTTTGCTCTTATACGCGACCGCCGTCCCCGCCGCCGCCGCCGATTCGTCTCCATCCTTTTCTCGATTCCCTGCCCCACCCCCCTCCACACCGATCCACTACTACCCCACCTCACCCTCTTCCTTTTAGCAGAAGCACATTTTGGCTTGCGGCGCCTGTGTATGTGTGCTCGGCGCTTCGTTTCTCACCAGCTTGGCTCTCGAAGGAGGGAGCAACGCTCACCGAGATATGCTATTTCGGATTGCAATTCGGTTTGGCTCGCTCGAAAATCACGTCATCGGCTCCCCCTCTCGTTCTCACTTTCGATTCTTTCAATTCTCCTGCTCTCCCACGCTCTATACATAATGCTTTTCTCGCTCCTCTCCCCTCTGTATTTACACGGCCCAATCAATGTTCTCCAACGAGAATGTTACGTAGTTGTTACAGGGCATAGGTCATAGGGCTCGTTAGCTGCGTGTGGATATTAGAACGTAGATTTGTTTGCAGGTTAATCAATTAGCGCTAATTATATAAATGCGATAGTCGCGTAACTGGCAATAACAACAAACTTACCGCCACGTGCAATATGTTTTAATAATATATTTACAATTACGTGTATACACTACTATTGCCGTATCCAAAATCTGCGCTTTGGTCGAAACTTTCAATGCGCGTTCGCTTGTGTAGCGCGTAAGCGTGTTTATGTACAAGCATACACACTCTCTGCGGGGGGTAGTCCATTGTGTCCTAAAGGCGGGATTATTAAAAGCCGTAAAAACGGAATAGCGAGTGCGAGGAAGAAAAAGGGAGAAGGGGATCTTGGCAAAATGGCCCTGGGAATAGCGACGTTTAACAGCGTCATACGACAGGGGAGCGGGGCATGGGGGGAAGTGGAGGCGCAAAAGCCAAATAAAGTCACGCCTGGCTTGATCCGAAAACAAACCGCAACGAGTGCGCCATGCAACATGGAACTTGGCGTCCTTCTGCGCTGCTTCCCTCTCTCGCTGCGGCCAGTTACGTAGGGGTTTCGCGCGGGGATCCGGGCAGCTGTGAAAGCACGGGGGGGGGGGCAAGCGGGTGAGAGAGGAGGCGGAGGACGATCCAGAGAGTTGCTGGCTCCGACCGGTCAAACCGCACGACGCGTGGGAGGTTTGCGCGCTATAACCGAAGAGAGCGAGCGAGTCGCATGAATATGTGTGAGAGTACAGCTGGGGAGACTGTGCCTGCCTGTGTGTGAGTATGTGGACGCGCGGGGGGCGGAGTACTGCTGGTGCGGCTGGAGCGGCGCCTATGCCGAGAGAGAGCTCGTTTCCATTGATTTTCCCTCGGCGAAATTAAAGTCAATCTCAAAGTGCGCCAAGCGCGCTCGCGCCGTGCGATCACACTTGATAAATTGCTCCAATTTCCCAACTCCTCTTCCTTTGCCCTGCTCCTAAACCCGCTCTCCTCCCCTTACACTCCTGCTCGCCGTCTCTTCTATCCCCCCTCCGTTTCGCCGCCGAAGCTTATTGCGTCCTTCTCAATATCGTTGCACTCGAGCGTGTGCCCGTACACACCAGCCTCTCGACGTATACTCGTCGTCCATTTGACAGGAGAGAGAGAGAGAGAGAAGAGTGGGGGCGGAGGCCCTTTTGCTTTTAAGCTTGCCGGTGCAGTGGAGCCTTTGTTTGGCGGCACTTATTAGAAGGACATTAACGAGCTGCGCAGCGCCAATATGAAAAGTCTGCCTAGGGGGTGGGGCGCAGCTGCCGAGAGAGGGAGAGCAGCCGCGCTCCGCAAGCCACGCGATATGCCCAGTGTTCGTATTTTCAGTAGAATTTTCTACTTAGTATGGATACTACTATATAGAAAATTCTACTGAAAATACGAACACTGGATATGCCAATATAAATTGCCGAGGCTCGCGGTCGAGGAGAGAGCACAGGCGCTCCTGTGAAAGCCGCGAGCTCTCTCTCTCGCTCGCGCCATCAAAGTTTGCGCTTTATCGCGGGGCCAGGGGGTGCAGGGGCGGTGCCGAGAGAACCTGCTCTCCCCCTTTTGCCGGCGAGGCTCTCTCTTCTGCGCGCTCTCGGTCTTTTGCCATCGTAAACATTAACTATCGATTACCGTAATTGGCTCGGCTCTGCGGTCGAGCTCGCGGCCTGGCGCGCATTAGCCCGTAAACGAGCCGAATTCACGATTATGACTGCACTAAATAATCCCAGGGAGGACCGACGAGCATCGAGTCTCTGCATGCATGTGAGCACGCGCGCGCGCGCGCAGCTGGAAAAAGAACGCGACGCTGTGGGGCGGGAGGAGGGATACAGAGGCGTCCTCCTGGCGCTTCGAACTCATTCGGCTAATCGATAGGATTTCGCGCGGCCAAGAAAAAACCTCTCGCGCTTTATTGGCTTTTAATTTGCCGATTTGGCTGTAGTCCCCGCGTCCGCGCCCTCTTCTCTTGTCTCTCTCATCGTAATCGGTACGCCCTGCTATGCTTTCCGCTATCCGTCCCCTTCCCCCGTAACACGCAGCTTCCACTCGACTTTTCTCTCCCTCATCCCCCTGTATAAAACGATGCAACGATTATGTTGACAGCTCGTTGGGGGTTAGCGTAGTGCAATTTTTTTCAATTTTCCAGCCCCTCAGATAGAGAGAGAGAGGGAGATTGGCGAACGCGCGCTTGTATAAACCGTGCGCAGGCATGGAGCCGAGGGCGCGCGGCTGATTAAACGCTCTCGAGGCCCTCTGCACTTCATCCTCACCGCTGCAGGCGTGCAATTATCCTTTTTTGGCTCGTTTCATCGATGACGTAACCTGAAAATTATATTCTCTCATTAAAGTGCAATTTACCCTCGTTGTCCTCTTCCTGCTATCCACCAACCCCCGCTACCTCTGACCCCACTCATCCCTTTGCTTGTCTTTTTCATTTAACTCTAGTACGTTGAATTGTTACAAGCCTCGGCAAAGCGCATCAATAACCGTTAATAAGTAGATTGATTAATGTTGTATTTGCGCGCAAAACATGCAGCATATATATCGCTATCCGTTGAATAATACAATTATTATCATCACATAAATTCGTGACAGCTGACACGCATAAGTGTACGCGCACACCTGCCAAGCGTTGTTAATCGCCGCGGCTAAATAAAAGAATATCACATTTAATTTTCATTTTATTTTATTCACCGGATTTTTTAACGCCACATCCGGAACAAAAGAGTCTCTCTTTTCTACTATGGGCCTACTCCCCCGCGCGCCCACCTCTCGCCTCTCACTTTTCCTCATGGCAGGTCATACATTTTAATTAGCAGAAACATTTTTCAATGCAGATTATACTTTAAATCTTTTTATCTTTTTTTTTTCGTGTACGTTTTGTTTTTTCTTTCACTCTTTTTTTCCACGTGATAAGCACTGCGGCCAGGCTATTGTACTCCTTTTTTTCTCTCTCACCGATCTCTCGCGTTATTTATACTTGTCAGTTTTTGTTTATTTAATTAAACCTGCCGAAATTCAACGTTTACGAGCGATGTATTACGCTAATAACGGCAATCATACGTTACATTACGCTTGCGTATATAAATGTTTATTGCAGCTGAGCAGTGCGTATAGTGCACGTAATACGTATAGATACACAATATTATTTACCGGGGAAATTCGGTCAACGTAGCCGGACGCGCGTCGTTATAGAGACGGAACGTTTCGAGCGCAGGATTTCTAGAAAGGCCATTGCCGATTTTCGCAAGTGTATAACCGCGCGGTAAAAATAAAAGCGTAAACGCGCAGGAGGAGGAGGGAGAAGGCGATTGGTCTCTCGTCTGCGGTGTACTGCCGGTAAAAGCCCAAAATCAATAACTCATCAGAAACTCGATCTCGGGAGAGGATGAAAAACGCAGGCAGCAGCAACGCAGCAGAGTCGCGAGAGGGCAAAGAGTTTGCTCGTGCCAAATTATGGAGCGATGTTAGTCGGCAACGACGCCGGCTATCTCGATCCGCTGGAGAGGAGCTGCCGCCCTCAGCTCCAAGGCTCGGCTATTATTGTTCCATCAGGGTGCGAGAGAGAGAGAGAGAAAGGGGAGAGAGAGCTTTGGCTTGCCATGGGCGTAGAATGAGCGGGCGACGCCGGGGCTTGCGAAGGCAACATCAGTCAGCATCAGTTGTCATAGCTTGACTGATGAATCGCCGGATGCGGAAGCGCGGAAGAAGCCCGCTCTCGGCGCCAGGCTCTTTCTCCCCGCGGCCCTTCCACCAACCAACAGCATCACCATTGGATCTTGCCCTCGCCGCGGAGACGTACATTTGCCAGGATAACGGCCGGCCGGCCGGAACCCGCTGAGTAATTTGGCGCGTTAGCAGAGCCAAGCCAGCGGACGAGAGGGAGAGAATCCTCCATGCCGTCTGACTGCCTGCCTGCCTCCCAACGCTATCTGACCCGCGACAAGCCGGAAAATAGCAAAGCGACATGGGGAGGAGGAAGCACGACCATCACCTGGAAATTGCAAGCCTCCCGGTGTATAATCCATGACGGATGATGCCCCGTGAATTATAATAAGCCTAAACTCGGAGGCGCGGCTTCTCTCGTGACCCACGATACGCAACAACGGATACACGTTGGCCCCTTTTCATCTTCTTTCCGCATTCGGCGCAATTATGCTCGCTAAGCCAACTGTGTCCCCATGCTCGGCGCTATATCACGCAGTCCGCGGTTATGCGGCCGAGGTGCGCGGGAATACACACACACACAGCTGGCAAGTACACCGCAGCCCAGCGGTCTTTAGCCCTCGCGCGCCCAAGCCCGCAAGCTGCTTCCATTCGCGGCAAATAGACGAGGAGCCCCTACCCCGGCTCTGATCTCTGCGGGATTATTAATTGACGATATGCATATACGGTGCGTATATCGTTTCTACGTTCGATATGCCGAGGTGACGGCGGCCAAGGTGTTGGCCGACGAGCTCGGTTGACGTTTCATCATCCCTCGGCTTGCGATGCTGGGATCGAGTTACGTGTACATTCGATTATCGAATGGCTTTGTTCGGGACAATGCCTAATTGGCTGCGGGAGACTCGGCAGGCTCTTCTCAAGAATAAATAATGTCGAGTTCTACTTTTATTCTGGTTATAATTGTGCGGATAAGTAATGCGCTTGGAAAATTACAAGGACACGGTGTATACGTCTGTTTGTTGATTCATCGCGAAACGCGCTTTGAAAATGTTTGAGAAACTCTTTGTTATATTTGTCATTGGGATCGGCAGAATAAATTCTATTTTGCGTCAAAATGCTGAACAAACGTTTTCCGCTAAAAACATTGATTAATGCACACCGATTATTCAATTTAAAGTTGAATTTAAAAAGAATTGCATTACAGGGAAATCATTTTGTTTGATTTTTATTTTCATTGTACATGCTTTGCCGAAGGATAATTGATTCGAAAGAGCACACGGCTTAATTTATATGCTTTACAATAAAATAATCGTTTCCAAAATTAAACGCGGGATAAAAAAACCACTCCTAAATCAAGCGCGCTTTAATCTTGACATAGCCATTATAGCTTTTTTTAACGAGCGTAAAAGCGTATTTCTCCTACTTATTCAGCAAGAGACAAAGATTGTGCCGGGTCGAGTGGGGCTGGGGAGCCAAGGGTCGTTACAGGAATTTTCAAAAATCTAAAATGTCCCAGGCATTTATGAGCTACGAGCAGAAGGTTGAAAAAAAAAAGTTTATTGTCTAGAAGTGCGCCGTTGTTTCGGCGACAATTTAGCGAAATATCCAGCGTTGCGTTTGACGCGTCAAGATATTTCAAGAAAATGAATGCCCGCAATATTAGCATCAGAGACTGGGAGGTCCCTCTCTTTCTCTTGATTCCGATATATAGTAACGCGGTGACTCGGCTGTGCCTGGAGTGTAGTTGAAGCTGCAAGTATATAGGGAAGCTCCAGGGCAAGACAGAGAGAGAGAGAGAGAGAGAGAGAGAGAGTCAGCGGGTATACAGAGAGCCGGAGTATAGCGCTAGATCGGCGTCTCTCCGTCTCTATCAGTTTCCTCCTCTCTATACACACGCAGAATGAATTTGAATATCGTTAGGTGGCGGCGGCGGGGGGGAGATTAAGTGCGCGACTGGAGGGTTGGATGAGGTAACGCGGAGGTGGCTGCCGCTGGAGGACAGAGGCCAGAGGGAAGGCTGCGGCGGTATAGAGTAGTGCCAAGTCAGGAGCTGGCGACGTTGCTCAAAGAAAAGATCGCACCTCCTGCGCGCCTCAGCCTTCCACCGAACAATAACACGTAAGCGCCTTTGTGTCGTCGTCGGGGAAGCTCAAGCTCTCGCCCCCTTGCAGGCTCGAGCCGGCGGGAGTCACAGAGAGAGAGAGAGAGCCGAAGCTCTAGCTAGCTCTAGACACACACTGACGGCGCAAGAGCGCCCCGAGAGAGAGAGCAAGCGCAGAATATAGAGATGGATGCGCGCGAGGAAGAGAGAGAGGGCTTTCCGCAACTGTTGTTTCTAGCTCAGCAGGATATTTTCCGAGAGTCCCTCCCGCCCCGCGGGGCCAGCCTCGGCCCTCCGCCGCCGTCGCGCTTTGGCCGAGCTCTCATTATCGCCTGTGCGCTGCACCGTTAGAAGCTGCAGCGCCCTCAAGAAAGATGAAGACTGCACAAACAGAGCGGACGTAAAAATAAAGCGTTCGACCGCTCTCGAAAGGGAAGAGAGAGAAAATTACTGGGAGAGATAAAGAGAGGAAAAGAGCCCATGGGAACAGTAGGATATAGCTGAGCGAGTGCGAGGCGGCTAAGCGCCTTCTTAAAAATTTCGGAAAATAGGTCAGAATTCCGGTCCAGCTGCTCTGCTGATGCTTGCGCCCTCGCTATATGACGCGGTCGCGCGGCTATCAAACTCTCTCTCTCTCTTCGCGAGAGTTGCTATATTGCCGTCATCCCATCAATTTTCAATCGGATCGATGTTTATGCTGAATTTTCACGACCTGTTGACGTAACCCCATTTGCTCGATTTATCGTTTTCGTTTATCGATCGCCACTCCCCACCCCCGCCAGCCACATTATTTCATACACGTAGTCCACCGCGCCGCATATATAGCCGCTATGTGCACCGTAATAATTTTCAAAAGTATATATATTTCCACAGAGCCCGGAACTCGGGACTCGAGATTCACGTCACATAGGCGGCTGCACTTACTCACTAACGGAATACACCGAATGCTAGAGTGGAAATATTTATAAGTCCGGATTGATTAGCGAGATGAGGTCATATAGGAGCGCTGCTCGTCATCGCGGCTGCACACGAAACATTCGAGGCTCGTCGTAGCGCGGGAGCGATAGTCGCCTATCGGCAGAGCTGCTAGCCGCCTGGTGTTTGCGGCCGATCTGAGAGGGGGGGGGATATCTAATCTCGAGGCCGCATTAATACCGCGTAAATTGAGCGTCATGATTAAGAGCCGAGGATGACCGAGCCGGCGGCTGCCCGGAGCGTTAGGCGCGCGCGAGCGCGCGTCGTCGCCAACTGGCGGCCCGATTAATTGCAAGCGCAACGCCTCGCACTTAATTCTCACCGATGGCCCGCCGCCGGCCTACGGCTCCCGGCCAAAGTGGGCGCGGACTCGAGGCTCTCGCTCGAGGCTGGGCTCTGGCAAGACGATCACGGGGGGCCTGGGACAACGAAGGGGCTGGCCCCGGGGGCTCGCTCCAGCCCTCGTTTCGCTTCGTGCCTGTACAACGCTCGTGCAACTCTCCTACGTTATACTCTCTCTCTCTCTCTCTCCCTGCTACAGCTGCTTTCTCCGAGACTTGGCTTATCTCGGTACGCGCTGCGCCGCTATCCTTAAGACTTGCGCCCGCGAGAGAGGGAGTTTCTCATCGCTCCCCCCCTTCCTCCGGCGCACTAAGGACCCTGTTTTCCTATTGCTCTTACCTAAGTAAATACTCGGAAAGTGCAATTCCACTCTGGTAAATGTTTCACTTGGCCAAAGTGCACTTGTTATTTTACTTATTATCAAATAATTGACAAATATTGGCGACTCGACACGGCTCTACATTAGCCCCAACGAGAGAGAGAGAGCTGCCTCTGCTTGCAATTCAAATGCAAATGTCGACTGGTGCAAAAAAAAAGAAGAAGAAGTGGAGCGCGCCGCGCCGAATGAGCTAAGTGAATTCGGGTATAACTAACAAAGTTTTTTACTCCCTCCCTCTCTCTATCGCTCTTGCCGCCCGTAAAATCAGTCGATTAAATCCGTATATAAATCGCTCGAAATTTATTTTATCTATTAAAACTTTTTTTATGCGCCTCGGATCAGGTCAATCGTTTAATGACGCAATACCCGCGGCTTACCGCACGATGCAATCTAGTAATTTTTCAGAAAGTGTGTTTTCTTTTTTTTTGGCTCCCCCTGCCTACTTCAAAATCTATCAATATATTTTTGCATTAGTTTCGATCGCGAACACGAAAAAGGTTTCAAAAGGGAAGAAAATTCTTGTGAAATTCCAGATAAATTTACTTCAACGCTGGTTAAAGTCAAAAACCTTAAAGACACTTATATTTCAAAATTTTTTCCTGTAACTTGTAAAAAGCTTATAAACTTATAAAAAGCCGCCATTCAAAAAAAAAGAGAAAATTAAACTTCCAATCGAAACCAATCTCGTAGAAATTACAGATTAGCTACGTAGCCTCGGCTATTCATTAACTGCACGTTATGCATAAAAAGCAATTGAGTTCGCGGGCTTAAAGCTAGACCCGAAACTTTGCCGTGGCGCGATGGAAAGCCGACAAAAGGAGTGCGGCTAAAGGGAAGGGGGATGGTGGTGCTGATGAGTAGCAAGCGGCGAAACTACGTCGAGAAAGCGCGCTCGCGTACACGGGTTAAATCGCGGTGTGGCGAGAGGTGGTTGGTGGGGGAGGGGCGGCATGGCACAACAAACGTAAACAGGCGCGGTAGTCTGGCTGCGGGGCGATTGCCGGCCGAGCCAACAGCGAGTTTTGCGGCGACGTCAGCGGTATACAGCGAGCCGCGTATATGACGTGGGTAGTTATATGCCGCCCCCTCGGCTTGTTCTCTCTCTCTCGACATCGATGCAACGCAATAAACTTTAATGCGCGAGCTTGCTCTCCTGCCCCGGCTTTGGCGCGCGACATGCTCGGATTAATCTTTGCCTCGCTACTTTGCCGCAATCAGTTGATAACGGCGACACACAATAATGGTGATTGCGCCGAGCTACCACTACTCTCCCCCTCGTTTTCCACGCCTTTTATTCCATTTGTGCTTTGACTTGATGTTTCAACGAGTCTAAGTCTTTCTCTTATTATTATTATCATCAGCACCATCGCCATGAGTATTCCGCATGTACACAGCAAAACTCGGTCATTTTTCATAGAAAGCAATTCACCCGTAAAGTTTTCCTCTCCCAAGTACTCTATTGCTCGCTAAATATGCAAGATAAAGATGGAGAGCTGCAAAGGAGCTGCTGCTGCTGCTGCTGCTGGTGAAATGGCAAGGCGTAATAAATTGTGCTAATATGCGTTTCTTCGAAATGTGCCTTGCAAGTCTTTTAGCCCGCGCGCGAGAGATGAACACGAACATTCTTGGCCCCTCGGCTCTCTCTCCCTCTTGGCGATAGCTGCGTACTTTGTAGCGCTTGGTCTTTTCCCCGTGCCTCTCGCCCGGATCTCTTTAGACGCGAACTTTAGTTTCCGAAGCCACGAAACTTCCCAATTTCCAAGTTATGCATTAATAACAGTTAAAAAGTTTGCCTCTCGCATGTAAATTAAATGGAGGGGCGCGGGGAGGGGGGGGGGGAGAACGTGGATGGAAGATCGGGCCGAGGGTGTGGGTAGGGAGCAGCAAAGGGAAATTGCGAGCGTTTACGATTGTAATAACGTTATTTGAATAGAGAATTAGCGAAAGCAGAGGAGGAGGGCTCGGGGGTGCAGGCGTCACGGTAGCCGCTCTTCCTCTCGGGGCCGCGCAACAAATTGGCGAGAAGCGGTCTAGGGGGGAAGTAAAAAGCAGCGGCCGAGGGAGGATAGTGCGCTGATTGAGAGCCGGCTCTCGGCCCGCCGAAAACGTGTCGGGCCGGCTCGCCGTGAAGGCTGGACCGTCGGCGAGCAATCCAGGCCGCACTTGCCACTGGACCGCAAACGAGTCTCTCTCTGGCGTGCGAGTGCTCTGGCTTTGTCGTTTTTGCATTGGCCGTTGCTTTGCGCCAGCCCCCAAGAGCAGAGTATAGGTATATATATCGCTCGCGCTGACCCGGTCCCCTCCCCCCATCTATTTCCACCTACAGGTTAGCCCAGGCTGCTTTGACGACAAAGATCAGCCGCTGATTATGGTTGATTATGCGCCACATCCATCCTCTAACAGAGCCGCCGACATCGAAAACGCGGGTCAATAATCACGCGAAAGGAGCACAGCCCGGCCCCCGCCAGGCTCGCCGCTCAAACGCAATTACTGATGAGCTATCCTCCTACTGCCCGCCTACCCTCTACTAAGCTGATCTTGAAACCGCAGTTCATCTACGCTAATAGCTCGGAAAATGGACTCGCGTTGCGTTGAAATAAATTTTTGGCCGTTAAATCACGATTTTCGCTCTGTCCACGTTTTGCGGTAGTGTGAAAATCTCGGAAATTTTTTGTTTTTCGCAACCAAACGCTTAGCTTCTAAAAAAATTCCATTTTATTCTGTTCTGTTCGTTCTCTTCGTTACTAGCATGCAGTGTTTGAAGACAATTATTCCAACAGAAATTGTTACATGGATTTTATTATGTCATTAAAGAAAGCATATATACTTTTTCAATTAACTTCGTAAAGTTAATTTATAATATTCTATTAAAATAAATGATTTTTTATTTAAAAAAAGCGACATACCTCAAATTATTTGTCCTGCTGGCTGAACTGGGGGGATTATCTCTTTTATGACGTATATATGCGAAGTGACTTGACATTGCGGTCTGCGTTTGAAGTAGGACTGTTCGGATATAATTGCCTGGGTGCATACTTGGCACTGTCAAGCACAAAGGAACTTGGGCAAGGCTGGTGGATCTTGCATGTATAATACATGGATTTCATGAAACTGTAGACGTTATGTATGAGCACAGAAAATCCGATTTTATTAACGTAGCTTTGAATCTCATGTGTACAAACGAAATTATATTTACATTGCATAATAATAACGCAGTATTTTCTCACGTTCTCGTTACATACTTGTACAGATATCCCTAGCCTGTATCATCTTTTTTTATGCGCTTTTTGATTATTCTCCTTGTCAACCTTTCGTTCTAGCAGTCTAATAAAAAACAAAAAATTGGCTTTCATCGAAGGTTGCAATTTGAGACTATCCTTACAGACGAATCGCAGTCAATCCTTACCTTTACTATATTTATTCGCACATCTTTTATCGGAGAAACATATATAGAAGGCTTCATACATTAAAGTTAAACTTAGCATTATAACAGGAATAATTGCAGAGCCGCGTTTTTTCGTAACTTTTGACACTATTTTATCATAGACGTATAACTTATGTTAAATTATAAAAGATAAAAAAATAGATAATATTTAAGTAACTTTCAATGAACAAGTAACTGAACGTGTTTTTTAGCTGAATTAAAGAAAAATACCGTAATGTAATGTAAGTCATGTAGAAATAACAAATGTTAATAAGTATTTTAAGGAGAAAATTTTTCTATAAATATGTATTAAAAACTTTGAAGTTAAAAGATTCAAAATGTTGGCAGCCATTTTTTGCGACTTTAATTCGTATTCAAAAGGTCTTATAAAGAAAATTTTTATTCTTTTATTTTTGTTCTAAGATTTTTTGGTACTTATTTTATTATTTGGTATTTCTGTAATATATTTCGTAACAACTTTCCGCCATTAATATTCAGTGACTCTCGTAAAACAATCACATGTAATGTGCGAAAATTCAATAACGGCCAACATAAATTTTTATTTAACCTTAGACATACTTTATCATTTTCGACTTCGCATTGCTAATTCACGCACTTCTTCCACGCATATATACATTATATTTAAGCTCGTCCTGCAGAATCATTTTGGAATACAAAATAATCGTGTTGTGCATAAGCGATACATGGTTAAACTAAATTTCATAGTATCAATTATAATAATTTTTACCAATTACATTTTTATTAACCATAAATATTTAAAAATTTGCAAAAAATTTTTAATACTCGTTTAACAATTTTACAAAAAAGAAAAAAATTCCAAGACGTAAACAATATTTGTATACTCTAATAACGTTTAATCCACTAAGAGCGTTTTTACTTCAATTTTACTTAAACTAGTAAATAAAAAAAAGCATCCCGCAAAAACTTTGCCGTTTTCAGCATTATACTCAACAATCATGCATTTTCAAACGCAAAACCGCGATTACGTTCGGTTTAGAAATGAAAAAAGTAACGGTGAAAAAAAAGGAATCACGCTTGTGTCTTCGATGTTTTCGAAATAATCCATTGACATGTGGCGTAATGGCAGAAGGCAAAAAATAGAAAGGAGAAAAAAAACGATTGCTCAGCCCAAATAATCGAGAAACGTGTAAATATCCGGGCGCAATACATTTTCCATGCGCTATTTTTGTTTTCATTTACGCTCTTTTTGTTTGCTGTTTTGGCTTCGTTTCGACACAGATCGAGGATGGCGAGGGGGGGTGGGTGGGAGAGCGATCGCGCGGATTCGCAAAGTCTGGCGCGCGAGCGCGCCACGTGAGAAGGAGAGCCGAACCAGTCGGCGGCGCATTACTTATACAAGTGCAGCAGTTTGCGCGATATCCATATGGAGACGATAGCGCGGGTTTTATCGGCCATTTCATGGAAATAGAAAGAGAATGAAAAACGGCGCATTCGTGCCCGGCGCCAATTCCGCTATCTCGCGTTTCAATCAGTAGTATCGATCTCCGCCAATTTTTCATTTTGCTCGCTGTAGCCTCTTTCCCTCGATCCACCCCCTCCCCCTCAGCCCTACCTTTCCCTCCCCCCGTGACACGCCGCTCATCCCACTTTTTTCCCTTCCGCTGCGACGTAGCGAATTTTCGATAGCCTTATCCAATTCAAAATTTATTTTTCACCGATATACTGCCGAGAGAGAGATATTCCACGTTCGTGTATATATTTATCTTTTTCGTTTTTTTCTAATTGACAAATTTTTAAGCCTATATAGCGCGACGAAATTGCACTGCGCTCTCGATTCGTTAATTCGAGGTGGCGCGCTGGCAAATGGAACTCGGTTCGAGATGGCTTCAACGCAATGAGAGAGAGTCAACGGAATTTCACTCAAAATAATATTCCACTTAAAGGAATTAGAAAGAGTACAATGGCTGCATAATAACGTCCTTTTCGGCCCGAACGAGCGACTTTGTAATTGCACTCCATGAATCTCGGGAAAATACGAGTATCTCCACTGTGTACTCGGAACTTTTATTCGGGCAAAACGACCCCCCACCTCCCCCGTCTTTGTTATTATAAAATACAACTCGACTTTGCGTTTCTCAAATAATTTTACGTACTTTTAACGGATAATTCTTGAGTCCTTTGAAAAAAGTCTTCCAATAAAAAGAACGTTAAAGCTAGTTTCGTTGTAGTCTGCTGAAAAACTCGAGTATTTAGTCTCACCGAAAAAAAGATTATTCCTTCGAAATTTTAATCTCTCTGATAAATGATCAAACATAGACGCGTAACGCGAAAAAGTAAAAAAGTCGGACTCGATCCGGAAATAAAAGTTGTAACGTCGTTCGTCGGCTTGCATTTGATCTGAATAAAAACGTAGAGACGATGAAATAACAGAGAAAAATCTTGCTTCGCCTGGATCTTGCGGCGAGACTTGGACAAAAAAAAAAAAATTACAAAAAAGAAAATTCAATATGAAAATGTGGCCTGTCGTTAATCTCGACTCTTGCTTTCACTGTACTTTAGTGTCTAATGCAAAGACGAAGCGAAAGATAAAGAAACAAAGAGAGTAAAGATGATCCTTCTCTTGTAGTCTACCAACTCGCGTTCATTTTTCTCTGGTTTTTCGTTTTACGTTTTATCTCCGATTTGTTTGCCGCGGTGATGAATTATGCAATGCGATCTTTTTAGTCTCGAAGCGCTTTTACCGTGGATTCATCAACTGCCAGCAGTGGCCTGTACTCTTCTTCCTCGTTTTTTTTTGTTTTTTTTCTTCAAAATTGCTTATGGCTTTTTATTAGCTATCACTTCTTCTTTGTTTTGTTTTTTATTATATAAAAAAGTTTTGCCATTACACTGCAACGCAACCTGATTACCTCTTAACACTTATCAATTTTCTCTGGACGCTAGACTACGGTATCTTGTCGGGGACTTCATTGTAATGAGTTTTTAGCCATAGTGCCTATACACCTACCGACTCCCGTTCGGTTCTCCCCCTCGCAATTTTCCTCCTTTCCAAATGACTTTAAACCTTATACGTGTTATCTCTCAACTGCTCTATTAACTACGGGAATTACATTTACATCTTGTCATGTAACCATTATCGCAGATTACTATCTTTCGTATATTTAATACATGCGCTTAAGGTCTTACTAAACAATCACCGATATCCTCTCAATCTTTAACTCGTCATTTTTTTATTTAATTATTTATTTAATTTTTTTTTAATTATTTTAAACAGTATTTTTTTAATAAATATACTTATCGGTCGAAACAGCGGCTATTTTTTTTCGTTGCGATCGACATGGGTTATAGGAATTCCTGCAATCGGGCTCATCTGAGAATTTCGTTCGCCAGCGTTATTTTTCACTTAAAAGGACTTGCAAATTAATCGAATTCCAGCGCTTAAAAGCCGGAATATCAAACAAATTCGAGTAACAAAAACGCATATGGGGGGAAAACCATATTCCGAAGCGATTCACGTTTGAAATGCGTCCCTGTGCGAATTTGTCCGGTAAAGCAAACCTTGTAAAAAGAGAAAAAAAAGAACGCGAGGCGAGTTCTGGGGAAAAAAAGAGCGCTAAGTGGAATATTTTTCATGGCAATTTTCGGACGCGCTGTAGGGAAGCAGCCGGAATCGCCGCGGGAGGTAAAAAATTTACCAGGAGCGCTAACCGAATTTTCATCTGGAACACCAAAGTACAGCGCGCGCGACTCGTGTGTAAGCTTATCGAGTTGGGCTCCCGATAATTGCCGATGGACGCACGCTCCCGTACCGAGCGGAACAACGGTGCAGCCAACAAAAAGGGGAGAGCTGGTCTAGTTGGCACTCTCCGTAAGAGCGCACTTTTCACTGGCCAGCCGGTCGTCAACCCCCCCCCCGTTCCGCTTACAGCTATGTGCCCCCGACTACTTTTTGATGAACGAAAACAAAGAAAGAAAGAAACAGTGTCATAAAGTCACACATCCGTATGTTTCCGATCAGCAGTGAACTGGCGAGAGCTTATGGTTCGGCTCTGCTGGGCATCGTCGGCCGTGTTCTGTCGTCGCTGCGTTCGGGGCCCGCGGAGAATAGCGGCTGGCTCTAAGCTCCAGCCCCCCCGGCGTAACTGTCTGTCCGGCTGACCTCGGCCTCCCGGCAGGCCGACTATCTCAGACGCAGGTGCAGCATGATGAGGACGACGATCGTCAGGTCGGCGATCCTGTGGCAATTGTTGCTCGCGATCTCGGATGTCACTGCAACAGAGCCCACGTAAATTCACAGGGTCGTAGCGTCTTTGTCATAGATGGCTATCAAGTTTAAATTCAGATTTTTTAGTATTATCATTTGAAAGTTAATGAACAAAAATAAGACTAAAAATAGAAGAGTAAAAATTAACGTCAAATTGTAATAATAATGTATTAAATGATAATAAGTAGTAATTAAATTGAAATTTTCCGTTCGAGAGGTGACGGTGAAATAAATGTAAGTCACTAGCTTCTTGTAATAATGGAGCGCGGCGGTGGGGCGAGCAAAAGAAAAAACGCAGAAATGAATAAAATCTAATTAAAATTCTTTTCGATTCCGTTAATTTAGAAGGTACTTTGAGGAGAATGAGAGAAGGAGAGGGAGTGGAGATTCATCTGTACCTTAGGAGTGTAGAGCTCGGAGGAAGGTACCTACGTGTTAGCCGGCCTCGGGCTATCCGAAGCTCCATCGAGCAAACATGAAGGACAGGAAGGAGAAGGAGCCAGAGAGATGGGGGATGAGGGTGGAAGGAGAGGGGACCCGCTGGCCTGGAGGGTAAGCGAGGAAAAAGAGGAAATAAAGCTCGAAGTGTTCGTCGAGGAAAAAGAGGAGAAAAGATCAAAAGCGAAAAGGGAGAGCAAAAGAGAAGAGAGCGGCGGGGAAGAGGAGGGAGGTTAGAGAGAAAGAGGGCGATTGCGAAAGAGTGAGAGAGAGAGAAGAAACGTCAGAGACGGCTCCCGGACCAAATCTAAATTAAAGTTGGCCAAACATTTTTGTCTTTCTATATCTTCGGGCTTCTTGTGTGACGCGTCGCAGTAGAGAAGCTCGGTCGTTCTTCCCTCTGCTTTGCTATTGCTCTGCTGTATAGCGGCGTCGAAGGTACAACGGCGCGGCTTCGGCATTAAAAGCCGCTCAAAGCGGCTGCTGCTGGACTGGTCGTTTTTCACACGCTCTTGTAATATACACCGATCGATTTTCTTTTAATTTGCGTTCGCTCGTGCTTTTTCTACCGACTCTGGTCGGAGCAAAGTACTTTCAGCTGCTGCTCTTCCCTATCAATTTGCTTTTATTTCCCCTTCCCGGCCGGGGGTAGTAACAAAACCCTCACCCCCCGCTGCCCTGTACGGTCCGTATACGGAGCGGGTAAAAAAATGTTAATCTATATTGTGGACTGATGTGCACTCTCTGCTATCTAGCCAACTTTAGCCATTAAATGAGCAGGCACGTGTAAACCTATCGATTTTAACTCTTTCTTTTCTTCTCCCTCTTCTCAACCAAAGCCGCAATTGGCTAAATCTAGGTAAAGTAGTTGCAGTGACCCTTTTTCTCCCTCGTTTTTTCTCTGTTGAGAAGAATATCCCGAACGATAGATTATAAAACATACAGCGTCGTCTTGGATGAATGCATTTTTCTGATTCATGCGACAACAAAAACTTTTTTTACGATTCGACCGGAAAGCGAATAAAACAAACGGCTACGAGTGAGGAGAGAGGGAGAGTTGGCTTGGGGTGGGCAAGGGGAAGGGGGATGGGGGGAGGACGAGCACTAGAAAGTTCGACTCCATAATTCTACTCGTTATAACTTTCAGGTTTCATCATGCGTCAGATTTCGATGCGACCGGGGCAAAATCTCGGCTAGTGCTAGAGGACGAGAGAGGAAAAAAAAACAAAGGCAGAATCACGCTAAAAACTTATCGACATCGAGTGCGTAAAAACTCCTCCCCTGGCAACCCCCTGCTCTTGCGCGAACACGCGGACACAGACGAATACGCGCTGTAGTGCACTGCACTAAAGTCCCAGGTCAAGATATATACTCGCCAGAGATAGAGACATAGGGGCGAGAGGGAAGGGGATGCTGGAAAGCACAATGTACAGCAACGGAAACGCATGACTCCCGGCCTGCCTGGACTATGTTTACGAGGCTGGCGTCGTGAAATGCTGCGGGCCAGAAAAATCGCCACGTTGACGCGGAAATTATTGCTCCCCTCTTCTTCGCTCGCAAGCGCGAGGAAGGAAAACTCGTTTCGGAGGAGCTTCCGTGCCCGACTCCCTCAGCCATCCCCCTTCTCATCCCTATCTTTTACTTCTGAAACCGTGGGATTGTTAACTTTGCGCGAGACAGGAAAAAAAGAGAGCTTGGAGATAAAAAGGAAGCCAACTCCCACGAGCAATTAGTATAATAATAACATTCGCGACGGCTCGGATATATTTTTCTTCTTTTTTTTTTCTTTTCGAAAAAGCTCGGATCGTCGAGTTAGCTCATTTTGGAACTGCGCCGGATTAAAGCCGGCGAAACTAATAAAGCAATTGCGGCGAACAATAAAATTTTTAAGGCTGACTTACTGGCATCGCAAAAAAAGTGAACACGTCAGTGAAACGTCCCTGCGAAAGATTACTATCGATATCGGGATAATAAATTTTTCAGCGCTAGTCTTATCGTTTACAACTCTTTTACTATTTCCCATGCTACGCTGGATGGAAAAGTAGGTTTTACGTAATTCGCGCAAATTTATGTATTTACAAAAACTAGTTAACTTTTTTATGCCCCGCGTAAATAAAAAAAAAACGAAAAACCCGTAACTTCGGAGAATTGGCATATGGAACGTGGATGGTTAAATAATGAGCGCATCCAATAAACGTGGTAATATGATTTTCCCCGCAAACATTACGCGAACGAAAAACTCAATATATTTCGTTGAATCCATAAAAAGCAAAGTGAATTTGTAAAAGTTAGAATGGTCCCAATATTGCTTGTTTCGAAAAAAAAGAAGGAGAAGAAAAAAGGAAATTTAATCAATACAAATCTTTCATCCTGTCGAAATGATTACTTTTATCAATAACTCGACTTTAAATTTTCCAGCAAAATAACGCAAACTCGAATTTACTGCAATATTATCGGAGGGGGATTGAATTTGATTAATTTGACGGGAATTACTTGATACGCGTGTATTCCTAGGGAAAAATACATCGGAAAAACAAAAAAAATCAACATATCGAAGAAAACAAATAAAACAATCGGGGGAAGAACGATAAAAAGTTGGAAGTTTATAATTCAAGCCGTAACAAATATGGGATTTTGGGTTGACTGCCGAGGGGGTAGAGGAGGAAAATGGAAGCAGTGGCAAGCGGAGGCGGCGGATGGGGGAAGACATTTTTTCGAACGGGCCAGTTTGCCAGGCGAAGGTTGCACGCGCGCCTTTAATATTACATCTAAGAAATTCGTGCGAGCTATACTAAGTAAGGAGGGCGCGATTCTCCTTGGCTATTACGATTCTCCCCTATCTCGAAAGCTCGAGATGCGATAAGCGCAACGAGAGGGAGAGGGAGAGCAAGTAGCAGCAGCGGGAAGAGCAGTGGGATGGCTGGGGGGAGAGAGAACGGAGAGAAGGGAAAGACGACGCCGCAAGTTCAGCCCATCGGCGAAGTAGTTTGCGCGCAAAACGGGCTTCCTCAGCCCACTCCGTATAATCAGCTATGTAGCGAAGGTCTGATAACGAGGCTCTCGCGTCGCGGATACACGTTTACACAAGTATAGACGTAGAGCGGAGAGAGAGCGAGAGGGGGAGTACGGGCTCGGGGCGTGCGCAGTGTGGAACAGGCTTCGAGCCAAGGGTGAGACAGAAGGAGAGAGAGAGCAGCCGCACACACACATCGAACGTAGCTTGGAGTGCTGGCTCGGTTTCGCGCATCAAAAGCATGGCATTATTGCGCTTTGCCCGCTCGCTCGCCCACTCCTTCATCCACTTCCTTCTCCCTTCCCTCCCGCCTTCGCGAGCGCAGGATTTCAGTTACGTGTGTCGCGGTCCTGCTACCACCAGCCTCTATTTCTGTGTGTGTACGCGCAAACGAGATTTAATGCCGGTCCGCGTGCGCCGACAACCCTGCGCCCCCCTTAACGGCAATTCCCGACAGCGATCATTTTAGAATACAGGCTAAAAGTTACGAGCGACACCCTTCCCTCTCTCTGTCTTTCTCATTCCACTTTGGGAAATTTCAAGCCCGGTTTAACTGTTTGCCGATACTGTACTGTTCTGCCGAAAGCGCAATGGCTTCTGCTAATTGCACTTGATACATTTACATTTCACGAATATGTACAACAGAAATTATTTTAAACATTATCGCGGGGAAAAGGAAGAGAGTCGAACAAATATCATCAGCATGGAGAAATGCAGGAATACGCGCAACGGCTATATGCTCTCTTTGTTAAAACCGCGAACAGGCTGGCTTCACTAATTTACTTGAAACTTTCTCAAGATTAAGACTACGGGGGGTGTAGGCGGCGCTGAAAAGCCTCGCGCGTCGTTTCTAGCTTTACTGCAAGAGAAGTGAGCCGCTCGCGTCTGTAACTTCATAGGCCCCCCCCTTCGTCTTCTCTTTGCTCTGCTCTACATTGCGAGAATTTGATAAACGGGAATAGCTTGATGTCATTAAGCGCTAATACTTGCAATTCGTGTGCATCGGCACATGAACGACGTTCGGCGCATTGCCGCGCGCGAAATAAAATTGCGCCTAATCCCTCCAAAGCCTTCTATTCCCCTCGCCTGCTCTTCCGGCCCTAACCCCTCGACAACCGCCATCTCTATAATCCGGATTTATCAAACTATTCAGAGAAGTGTCTTGGCGAAATTGATATAAAGCTCGGCCCGGGCCATTGAAAATTAACAGATTAGGAAAGTGTCGAATCAATCCTATCGAGAGCGAGATTCGCCAGACCTGTCGACGTCTGCCAGCTGCCACGGCTGGCCTTCCGATATTACCTCGATGCTTTCTAGCAAAAATCACCGGCAAGCCGTCTCTCTCTCTCTTCACCTATTCTGTCGAACAAAGCACCGAGGAAACTGCCGCTCGGAAAGTGATGGCGCGACAAATTATGAGGCTAAGCCGCAATCCCGAGTCCCTGTTCGCCCACCCCCTCCTTCTCTCGGCCGCTCGTAGGCTACACGTGTGCGATAAAGCTCGGAGGATCCCAAAAATTGCCGTCGCTGCGCGCACTCGCGCGCGCACACCCGGTAATCCCGAGGCGAGCCAGCGGCGGCGCCTGCGGCCTAATCGAGCGAGTAAATTTTTTTTTTGTCCCCGGTGACCCTGTTCCTCTCTCTCTCTCCGCCGAATATTCGCTGAAACGCGGAAAAATGTCACACGCTGCACTGGCATGTATGGAATATAACAGCGGCCGATTCGCGGGGGAAACAGGTGAGCCAGACTTCAATATAATGGCAGAGCCGGCACCCACGGGGAGAGATATTCAGCTCTTTCGAACGACGAGCTCGAAAACGGTCTGTTTCGAAAATAAAAAATAACGCCATTCTCTCGCTCTCTCTCTCTCCCGCAGGTCGTTTACGTTTCTTTTTCGTTGCGCTTTCAAGGTGCCCCTTGAAAGCGCTTTTGCCGCGCGAGGCTCGCGGTGTGCGCGAGAAACAATCCACAAAGGAGTAGAGAAAGAGAGCGAGTCGACGGACAGGTGAGGAGCGAGCGTCAGAGAGAGAGAGAGAGAGAGTCTGGCTATGGTGAGAAAGCCGGATATTTAGGAGCCCGAAGGCGCACGTACGCGAGAGAGTCCCCCGAGGGCCCCCCCTCTAGCTGCGAAATGGACTCGTACAATGAAAAGGTAAGAAAACGCCGGCCGGCAAACTTTACCTCACCCCGGCTCCCAGTCTCTTTCGCTCCCTCATTCTCACTTGGGCGCGCGAGGCTCTTTCTTCGCTAAAGTTTTCAAGGCAGGTTTTACGTCCAGCCGTATATAAGTTTCTTTACGATAGCGCACGCAGGCTCGCCGAGTTTTTAAGCGAGCTCCAATTAAAAGGGACAAATTGCTTCGTGATTTTGTTCGAGTGAGTTTTCATTATATAGCCGCGGCTTCACGCGGATTAATTACTCAACAAACCGTCGAGTAGACTTTTTCTCTCTCTCTTTCTCGCGTTGTCTTGGTCGTTTACGTCAACAAACGATTTTTCACTGTTAGCGCAGCAGCAGCAGCAGCAGTCCGTTAAAAGACTGGCTGCGTCGGAAAAAGATAGAGGCAGCGGGGATGAGTAGAAATGAATGGAAGCAAAGGGGGTGGGGTGGCGGTAGTGGGATTGACAGAGAGAAATAAGAAGCTCGGGTAAGAAGCTTACCTCTCTCGGGCACGGGCTCGCCCTGGGTGCCGAGCTGGACGACCTCGCTCACTTGCTCGTAGATGTTCTCGATCTTGGCGATGCAGCGGAGATTCAGCTGGCCGTTGTTGTAATGGAACGGCTTGAGCTCGAGCTTCAAATCGGCCAACTGCTTGCCACCGGCGTGCTGCTCGCGATTCTGCTGCTGCTGCTGATCGAAGCCGGGGACGGAGGCGCGGCTGCCCGCGGCCGCCGCGGAGAAGCCGCTGTAGTCGTGCTTCTCTTGGCTGTGCTGCTTCGTGATTCCCTCGAGCTGCGCACACAGACAGACAGAGAGACAGGTCGGAATTAGCCAAACATTATTACCGGGGATGTTAGTTTAAGGGTCTTACTGCGGGCTGGGATGGCTGTATGGGGAGAGGAACCGCAGCGCGTTTCGATGAGCTTCTATACGCACGATTATTGGCCGTGCAGAGCGCATACACTGTTATATAGAGTGTCTTGGGAGGAGGAGTGACAGCAATCGATTGTCCGGAGCTATTTCACGCTCGGCTCTATTGAATTAGAGAGATTCGCGCCTTTTGGAGCTCTGCCAGAAAATTGCTTGCGAATCTTTTCCCAGGCTCTTTTTCACGCTCCCCCGAACGCGCTCGCTCGCGCTGCCTACTTTAAACGCAATAACGCAAGCTCAAGCGCTCTTAAATTATTTCGAGCTTAGCTTTGTTTTCCGTTCCTCTACTGCATTAACCTGTTGTTTGCATTTTGTTCCTGAATTACAGTTATAAAATTGTATTATTTTGCCGAGGGGCAGATCTAATAGCAAAGTTTTTAGTCTGGATTAACCATTTGCAATTATTCCGGTTACAACGAACGAATTATTCGTTTCGTCGTAATACGGTATTTGTAAAATAATTTGTATAAGTGCCTTTTCATGGGTACGTGTGCTTTGGGGTGGAGTTTAATAAAAATTAAGATAACAAGCGAACGAGATCAGTATTAATACCATAAATCTGCTATGAATTTCCGTACAAGGTCGTGTAATTGACTTTTTAAGTGCGATATCTTTAAAAGTAATTGTTAGGCGGTATTAAGTTTTCCTTTTAATTAAAAAAGAAGGTGATTTATGGAAAATAGTAAAGAAGAGCGAGATTGTAGAGGTCGAGCTGGAGGAGGAGCTGGATGAGGAGGAGTGGGTAAGGCAGCGGGTTGGGGGGATAAGGGGTTTGAAAGGAGAAAGAGAGTGAAAGGCCTTTGGTCGTCTCGAATCGATATAGTTGCGGCAATCGTTTCGTTAGTGCTCGATTACGCGATAATGGGAAAATTTTGCGGCGCGCTCGCGTTAAAGGCGCGCAAGTAGAAAAGTTCATCGAGCTCTCGCCCGCTCTTTCTCTTTCTCTCCCCCCTCTCTGTCTCTTTTTCTCTCTCCCTCCCACTTGCAGCGATGGCTTAATGCATTTTCCCGGCGACGCCTTGTCTCGGCTTAATGCATAACTTATAATGCTGACTTTTGCAGGAGCGCCGTTATTTGAAAATTTGTATGAGGAGGCAGAGTGGGGGAGGGAGGGCAGTCGCAGCCGCGCCTATACATCGCGAGAGCGAGAGAGAGAGAGAGAGAGAGAGAAAGAGCGGAGAGGAGCGAAAGTGCGAGGCTCGCGCTGGATATATAGATCGGCGCGAGGCCCCGCTGCAGCGGCGCGAGAACGACGACGTCGTCGTCGTAGTCGTCGACTGAGAGCAAATGTAAATCTGCTTTTAACGAAATTCATTCAGCCGGAATAGCGCGCGCGGGGGTGGCTGGCTGAGCGCGCACCCGGCCGCGCGCGTTCTCTCGCTCTCGTTCTTCTTTACTCTCTCGTGGAACACAAAAGCGAAAATCTTAATTCCGCTTCGATGAAAAGTCGGGGAAAAAGAGGGAAAAAGAGAGGCTACGGAGGGGAGGGGGAAGGAAAAGCGACGAAGACGGACGAAAGAGTTAAGGTAAACGTTAAGGTGAAAAGAAGAGCGTATTCTCCGCTCTCTCGAATAGACTCTCTTTTGTACGGGGCCGCGAGTCCCACTGAAGCGACGAGTGTCTCTAAAGGAAGGAATATCTTTAACTTCGCGCTAACTCTTTTTGTTTCGTGCTCTTTTTTTTTCAAATCTAGCCGCTTTTAAGCCGCTCCCTCTACCTCTTCCCCTTAAGCCTTCGAGGAAGGTCTTTAAAGAAAGGGGGAGAGAGAGAAAAAAAAGAGAAAGAGTAAAAAAAAGATTAACCCCTGGAATTGTTGCTTTCTCGATGAAATTTAAAATCTGAATAAACTTTTATGAATTCCCAGCTAAATTACTCGGCTCGTATAAAGGACTGGAGAGACAAAAAGACCGTGAAAAACAAAACGTTTTATAAACGCAAGTTAGCGTCGTCGTAAAACAAACGTTATCAGCGTGACGCTGGCGTTTCCGGTTTGGAAAAAAAAGAGCTGGGGAAAAAGAGAGAAATAGGGCCGACTCGCTGCCAGTCAACATTATTAAATCTTGTTCAAATAGCGGACAAGTCGAGCAGAGAGCATAGGGTTCTCAGTTTGGGGGGAACGGTGGGTAGCTCGTGGCCGTTAAAAGAGACAAAAATACACGGGAAGGGCGGCAGAGTCGCAAAAACAATTTACGTTTGTGGCCCTCGCTATCTCGCGCGCATGGCCGGATTATTTAGAAAACTCGGCCGTTACGATCGGCCGCGGCTCGCCGCACTAAAATTTTACGCCGCGCGCGGGGCTACTGCCGCGAGCGAGAGATGCACCTATGTGTGTATACGCGAGAGCACCATAAGCCAGCTATAGCTCTCCCTCTATAAATCCTCTCTTTCTCACGCACTCCAGTAGCACTGCCGATGATAATTTTACGAGGACGAGCGTCCGCGCTGTTCGAAAACGCAAAATTACCTCGTTAATCGTCCTAGATATTGACGCCTTTCACCTGGAAATGTTCTCTCTTTCATTTTCGCCTCCTATCCTCTATACGGTTTCCTCTCTATAAATGTACGTAAACCAATATATAAATCTATGTATATTTATATTCATATCCATTTGTTTATTGCACGGTATAGATGCAGTAGATAAATAATTGCCTTAACGAGTCTCTGCATTGCCACTAAGAAGGCCATTTAATGAGTTATGAGTACCATTTCCATATAATATTCGTATATTTAATAAAATCTTTCAGATTGCTTTGCATTTTTTGGGTAACTTGATGAAAACGAATAATATTCTAATATTAAATGTTAAATTAATTACAATATTCGATATATACATCAGTATAAACCAGAACAAATGTAATGGAACCCTATGTAGTTCCTCATTATTCTACTTACGTATTCAATTTTCAGGAATTAATTGTAGAATCAAAAAATTAATCTCAAATTGAAAAATATAAAATTTCACGACTCGACAGAATTGCAATACAAACCAACGCTGTTTGGATAAAATTCTCAAAAAGTAAAAAAAAATATTGAGTTATTGAAATTAAATTTTATTAATATGCTTATTCGTTCGTAAAAAAAGTCAATGCAAACACGATTGGTTTTGCTTTTAATTTTTTGACTATGAAAAGGCAGGTTAACGAAAGATAATATTAAATATTGTACTTTATTGTACTTTCTGGACTTTCAAATTAAAAATGAATATGTAATTTTAGTGTAAAATCAGAGGTGGATGTAGTGAAAGGGCCTTCAATTGCTGCAAGTTGCTCTAATTTTCGAGCAGACCGATGCAATTTTAACGAGCTATTCAATCTCTACTCGAAGGATTCCAGAAACGACTACATGAACGAAAAGAGGGGGGGGGGGTTGGGCCGGATAGGGCCAGAGCTTACGCGCCTGTTCTAGCCTAACAAATGGAATTTCCCGGTAAAGTCGACACCTGTTGTCAGATCAAGATATCGACTTTCACAGAGTTGACTTTAATCGGAACTAATTATTTCGCTGGTCGGACAGGGACAGGCCGTGGCTGCGTCGAGAGAGCTAATGCTCTGCTTTAGTCGCATCCGTCTATTCGGCGCTTGCTCGTATCCCAGTCTGCGTTTCCAATTTGACCGGCCACCAAAGGCATTGCGCTTTAGCTTCTGCACATTCGCGCGAAACTAATAAAGCTCCCCTGCAATCGCATTACAGCTTGGTCGATTGCACACTCTCCATTCCTCTTTTTTTTGCCATTCCCTTATAAAGAAAATGAAAGAAGAGGAGAAAAAAGGGGAGCAAATAAAATGAAATGAAATAAAATAAAATAAAACGATATATAGCTGGCAACATTGACTGCAGGCTTCATTAAGGACTATCGGAGAAGCGGCGCATTTACGTAGGGGAGGGGATGTAACAGTATACAGGAGTAGCGGCAACGACGACAGCGCGCCGCGGCAGCTGCGCTTCAGTACGTTTGCCGGGAGAAGTAAGCTGATTCGCTTTTTTCTTAACCCCGTTGAATCTGCGCTTCTCTTAAAAAGAGCTAAGACCAGTGAGGGAAGGGAAGGGGAGTGGGGAGCAGACGTAAAATGTGACAAGTCGCAGAGAAAAGACGAGGGAGAAGGCGAAATTGGCGATAACGTGGCCGAAAGGGCTTCGTATGACTATTTGGTTCACCGAGGCCAGCTGTCGTCCTGGCTTTTCGGAGGAAAATGCCTTGGCCAAGAGCGCGAAATGAAGAAGAACAGGGACTGGTGCGGGGGAGGGAGCTTAGGGGGGTAGGGAAACACGAGAGGAACCGAGACAGTGAGCAGGAGGAAAAGGAGATCGGAGAGAGAGAAAGAGGGGAGGGAGAGTGAGTGAGTGGAACGCTGGAATTATAGGAGGAGTAATAAAAAAGCGGAGCGAGGACCGAGGACATCCGCAGGGCGAAGGCGATGAAATCGGACGAAATTGGAGAGGGCCTGAAGAGTTGGTGAGAAAGAGAGGGAAAGAGGGAGTTGGAAAAATGCGTGCGCACTAGCGCAACACAGACGGAGAAGGAAGGAGGCAGAGAGAGAAAGCTTGAGAGGAAGAAGAGTAGCTTCCGGAACGACCAGAGTACTTCTCGTTTCCGAGTTCTGAGCCTCTTCAGTTTCTCTCCCTCTATCTCACTCTCTTTCTCTCTCTGTCTCGGCTTCTCGCTTCGTCTTCTTTGTTTTTACTCGCACTCCGACTTCAAATTCGTAATTTTTTTGCTCGCTTTGCCCACTTGAGGCTTGGAGACTTGACCTCCTGAGCAAACGACGTGTAGGAATTTTAATAAAACTAATCAATTCAAAAGCATTTTTGAACAAACGGACGGATCTATAATGATTTCGAATTTAATCTAACAATGGATTCAAGTCTCTTAAAATTGTTGAACAAAAAGCAAAAAATTTTTAATATTAAAATAAATTTACAAATAACTTATGGGAAACGAATGTGAACTTAAGAATTAAACGTTTTTTATTTGAAATATCGACGGAACGAAAGGTAGATTAGGAAAGCCGTTCAATTAAAAGGCCCGAAGGTACACATAGATTTGTGCTCGGGTGTTTTCTTAAACAGAGACAAATTAATGCGGCGAACCAATGTACTCGCATAGATTTGAAGTAAATTTCTGTGACATTACACGTAACCACGTAGTAATTAGAGCGAGCTCGGGGAGTGAACACGAGACAAATGAAATCAGCATCGCGAAACGACTCGAATCGACCGGGCTGAACAGTTCTCCTCAATCCTCACCGACCTTACCAGAACCAACGCGCGCGGCTCGTGTGGTGTCGTGTATGTGACGTTTTACCGCAACTTCAACTCTATTACCATTTCCATTTCGCCAATTCGATTGTCAATGGCTCTACTTACGATAATTGAGTTGGCACAGTCCTGCAGATGATACATGAATAAATTAACTTATTCTCGTTAATGCCTTTATTTTACACGAGCACAGGACGTTTATAAAACATCGAGCGAATTTCAACAAATTTTAAGCAGGTCGGATTGTTACCATTATTATTGTGCCAAACATTTATGGCACGCCCAATTGAAACGTATTGCTGAGAATTTACTTGTTCAGTTAGTCTTTATAAAAATATATAATTTGGATTAAATGTAAAGCTTGGTATAAGTACCCATTTAAATATTATTCTGATGATTACGGAGTAATGAATGTCGAAAAGGAATAAATTTGCAAAGATTTGAGAGAAATAGTTAACCAAGGTTGAATCTATTCCCTATGATTATTACGGTATTATTTCTCACTGTAGGGCAAATGAAGACACGTGAAGTTGAAGCTGAGAGGCTTGAGTTAAGAAGGGGGGAGGTAAAGCGGGTGGCGGAGGATGTGGAGAGGAGGCAGGGGGGGCTAAGTAGAAAATCTCATAGTCCGTGAGATGCACTTGGCGAGAAGGAAGATCGAAGAGCAAATAGTTTCCCGCCGATGAATGGCGTTTCAATAGTAGAGATTAGGTCTGCGAAGCACAGCAAGCGTCTCACCCTAAGTAATGCGGGCTTTACGCTTGAACACTTTCAACTGCTCGCGCGAGAATCCTCTATCGGCATCAGCGCCGCTAGCATTATAGCGGGGCCATCGGCCCTGCCTCCTCCTCCTCCAGCCGTTCTACCCAATCCCTCCTCCGCCAAAGTCCTCGAGTGCTTCAGTAAGCAGGAAGTATCGAAATCGAAACGGTACGAGTTTGCCGTCGGAGTTTACCTCTGAAACCATTGGCCTGCAGCTGCAGAGAGCCCCAAGCTCTCTCTCTCTCTCCCCGGCGCGCGGGCCGATTCGACACGACCTCATCATCAAACGAATCGACTTTGAAAAGTATAACAATCACCAGCGAGGGCGAGCTTCATGCTTCTGCGGCATCGCGCGACCTCGATTCCGCGGGCTTTGCCAGAAAGCAAGTGCAAATTCTTACTTTCGAATTAAAGCCAACTATCGAATTTTAAAAGCCGTTTAAATTGGAGGAAAACGAGGATACGCATTGCTAGACGAGGGGGGCGAATACGACTGGGAATGCCCAATTTCCCAGATAAAATAGAGCGGCTCCTTCAGATTTTTCATCCTGAGAGATATCAATTTGGATGGCAGACATGGTGAGAAACTAATGCCGCCAGGGGAACCGGAGCCCGAGTCGCGCACTACCACCACACTCCCTTCCCCCGAGCTATACGCCAGCCTTACGCCGAGAGCGAAATTCTCACATAACAGCATAGCAGCATAGCGCACGCTAACTCATCTCTTCATCTTTATTTTTCTTCTGTAGTTGAGCTTTGTAAATCACCGAGGATTTATGAGATTCGAGATTTCCAGCGCACTAGTTCTTGAAAATGCCTTACCGAAAACGGTATATCTTACGCCAACCTAAGGAACAATGGGAATTGAAAAAAGAAAAAAGCAAACACGAGAAGGAAAAACTAGAGAAAAAAGGGGAAGTGAGAGAGAGTGACGAGAGGGGTGGGGAAAGGGAAAAGATGAGAGGTCAGACTTCAAGATTCTTGCTGTGTGAAAATAGCTTAACCATCTTGACCTCCCTAGTTAAAGCTACCTTCTTCTAGTCGAGTTTTCCTTTTGAGAAAAAAAAAGGAAACTACAACTTTCTGCCAAGACTTTGAAGCATCTGGCGTTTTTGGCATTGCATTTATATAACTTCATCTCGGAAGAACTTTTGTTTTTCAAAATATAGAAAATTTTCGCCCAATTTCGAGCCGTCTTGTTGCAGCTAACAACGTTTCTCCCTTTCTCCATCGTATTTCTCTCTCGCATTTCTCAAATTGCGTACAACAATATTGCACGGAAAGGTAAGCAGCGAACGGCAGCAGGTAAGAGCCGCATCTCCTTTAAAAAACAGCGCAGGGAAAACTTGTCTTTTAACGTTTCGTTTTCTCGCGGCATCTTACGAGGCCATTTTAAATCATCATTTTCCTCGAGGACGATTGCTGGTGTGCGATTGATTCGCGAGCTACTCTCTCTTTGAGTGTGCGTTCTCCCGCGTATAGGCGACGTTTGGTGTGACTGTGTACGTCGGTCGTATACACTTGGCGCTTTGAGACTGCACAGAGCTGCAGCGAGACTGCGTGTATGGAGCACAAGCTGTAGTGGGATCGCGGGGCAACGCGCTCGCGCAACCCAATACGATTTATTCCCACGTAAATACGTTTCCCGATACGTCACCGAGCGTTCTCGTTCGCCCTCCTCCCTCAGCTATATTGCCCGGGAATTGTTATAATGGCCCTGTATTGCAATAAATTTCCGAGTCAAATCACTGGGCTCTTTTTCCCGAGCGCGTATACTCTCTCGAAGCTCGTCTTCTCCCTCGTTCTCTCTCTCTCTCTATCTCTCTATTTTCCATTCGCGGCTGCCGCGCTTTTCCCGATGTTGCAAAACAAACTGCAGTTTAAAGAGAATTTATATTTCCCCGCGTTTTCCCGGCTAAGTGCTCTACGGGAAGGAAAAAGGGGGTGAGAAGAGGTAAAGTTCCGGTAACAGGGGCAATTAAATCAAGAGGTGGGGGTGAGCGGGAGGCCGAACGACAGAGAGAGAAAGCATAGGAGAGACGAATCGTCCCGCGGGCAGTAAATATGTGGAAGGCTACAGTAGTTGGCCGCGATATTTCGGCGAGAGCTTAGTCGCGCAGCGGCGAATGTTAAAGTACGGGGCTTCGGTGTAAAAAGCGGAGATCCGCCAAGCGCGGAGTACGACGGCTGCAGTAGGGGGGGGGGGCTTAGTGCCGCTGGGAACGAGCGTATTGTCGCGCGCCGCGACTCGTATAGCTGCACGCGCAGCAGAGCTCTCTTCTTTTTCCTTGGCAGTTTTTGCCCCTTTGATGAGCAGCACCCGCGGCTACGAGAATTCATTTTAAATGTGGAGCCATGCCAAGTGCTCGCTTTGCATTGCCTGCCCCTCCCCCCCGGCGACCCCTCCCTCTGCCATAGTCAGCTCGTCGATTGAGCTTTCTCGTCGAGGCGCTTTGCGAACGATTTCAGCGTCATGGCTTTACGGCTGCTGCTCGCGCGATTCGCTACTCCCACTCGCCGCTCCTGCTCGCTCTCTCTCTCTCTCTTCGCAATGCCCGCGAGGAAATTAAAACAACCTCGGCTTTGAGCTTGGCGCACTCGAGAGAGAGAGAGAAAGAGGGAGAGTGCCTAGTGCATTATTTCCAATTGGTGCAGCTTATGTATGTATGACTGGTTTGCTATTTGTGCAGCGAGGAGGAATCGGAGTTTGAGTTTCGGATAAATTTTCCGATGTTGGTTTTATATGCGCTCTGTACGCTCTCTTTGGCTTGCTCTCTTCGGTTTGTTTTGAATATTAAATTTCTCGCGGGAATTGGCCGCGCGCGAAGCCTGGAGGAGATATTTCAAGATGGGGGAAAGAGGCCAGTTAATACGGGAGGACAAGTGACTCGTGCACCGACCTGGGAAAAATAGGCGAGCTCCGGGGCACGCTTCGTTTCTTTGATGCGCCGCCTCGAAAAATTCCGCGCCATTGGCTCTCTGCGGCAACGCGCCGCTTAAGCGATATACCCGTGCTCCCTATCTTTTTATATGCTTGGATATACAGTCGACAAGAGCGAGCGAGTGAACGAGCGAGAAAACCTTACACCTTCGATTTTTATTTCTTTTTCCTTGGATGTGCTCCGCGGCGCGTCGCATGCGCGCATCTCCCCGAGATTCGCTTCATGCCTCCTCCCCGTGTAATGCTATTACATTGATTTTTGTGAAGTGACTCGAAGCTAAGAAGATTACCCGGAATAATAATTGAATAATACCGGATTCTTACGAGCAAAACGGAAAAGGCGCGCTCAGCTGGCACTTGTTCACTTTGCGAAATTTCAAGAACATAATGCGAATCCGCAGTTGTAAAATGAAAAGAGAGAGTCCAAGAAATGTCAATTATAATGCAAAGAAGAAAAAAGGAGAAATAAATAAAAGATGTAATTGAAGGGTATTTTATGTAACGCCGGAACTAGTGGCACAAAAAGGTTTAATGATTATTGCGGCTGAAGTTTCAACCGATGCCCGCGCGCACGCAAAAAAGCGGGGGGGGGGGGAGGGGGGCGAGGACGGGAGTAAGAAATGTTCTCAGGAAATTTTGCTGAGTGCTTTTTAAAAAAGTTAATGAGTTTATAAAGACGGGAAAATGCAGTGAAACAGAAGAGCCGCGGGGGTAACTAAGAAGGAAGAGTGAAAAAGTAAGAAGAGAAGAGGGGAGCGCAGGGAGGGGGTGGCTGGGGTATAGGGACGGAGGACGCGGGCAGAACACAAACTTGGAATGAAATTCGCCGGGACGTAAGTAGTCCTGTTATGGCTCGTTGCATCGGAGAGTGCTGAGAAGAGGCACTTTGTCCTCGGCGCGCTGTGTTGCTGCTGCCGGGGGTGGCGGACGCCCGCGAGAGCCTGATGGAAGAAGAGAACGAGCTGCCCCGAGCAAATTGAACGAGCCGGAAGAAAATCAGAGCTGATGCCGCGCGCCAGCGGATCGCGCTCCGAGGAGGAGAAGGAGTGCCTCCTACCTGTCGAGATCGCTGTAGGGAAACGGAGACGGCGCGGCTCGCCGGCAAAGGGGATCGGGAAAGAAGCGAGAGATGGCCGTGTTTAATCAGCCAGACCACGGAGTTTCCCTCTGCTATACTCTCGCCTCAATACTCCTCCTTCTCTCCTCTCTGTTGTTACTGCGCTACTGCCGGCTTGTATCGCCCGATGAATACTCTACTCTGTATCTCTGTGTATTTACAACGGGGGGTATTGCTCTGGCTTGCCGGAGATCGAATGACGTACAACGGCTAGCGAGCCCCGCTTTGATCCTAATGGAGCTCTATTAACTAACTAGACAGCCTGAGCGAGACATCTTGAGTAATGATAACCTTTGATGTTCGACAACTAGCTTCCTCCAATTTCTCACGAATATATTCAAAATGTTTCTCTCGTTATCTCCTCTGTTCTTCGTATACACATTTAAAGCTTTTCCCTGACCAACTGGTGTCACGGAAATTTTAGAACGACCGATTCCGCGCTTTTGAAAATAGACTACATTTCTTTTGACGAAAAAATTTTTAGGGGAATTTCTCTCTAAATACCATTGGTAACTATTGATCGTGACCGATCGATGAAAGTATTATGGTTTTTTCTCTAGAAAAAAATTATTCGACTCGTAACTGATTTTTCAGCTCTCGAAATTCAGAGGACCAGAAGAGCGAGTGGAGCAAAAGAAAAAAGAATAGCTCTTCGTATGTTACCAAACGGGTATGACGTATGCAGGATTTGCAATGTCACTTTCGATGAGGCTGATGTCGATACGATGGGAAACGGTAACTTTAGCTAGTCAAGTGACCTATATACTATAAATTTAATTCTTTTTAAATATCGCACTCTGTAGAGTTACCTACTATTCCACATTTAATTGGTAGAACTGTGTCTACGTTAATGTGACAAAAAGTGCCACAGTTGGCAGTATGTTAGGTCATAATTATGTACGTTATTGTATTGGCTTTCTGGCATTGAAATTGATCCTAAAGCGGTTTGCGGTTAAATTCAAGGAAGCTTGAAACGCTTATTTTTACAAAAAGATATATTTGCTACAAATGACTAATGAGAATAAATTCTCTGTCAATTTAATATATTGTGTGGCAAAGAAATTTTATTAAAAAATAAAGATGAAAAATAAGCAATAAAATTAAGACGTTGAGTTTGTTTAGTGAAAAGGAAAAGGCAAAGTAAGGGTTTAATATCGTAAGAAGGCGCAAGAGCTTGCGAGAGGCTTATGATTTCGAAGGTAATTACGATAAAGACAGATAAACTGATGTTGGCCGTAGTAATTTCGTGAGATAAGGTAGGAAGAGTTTGCGCTTAATGGATATCTCGTTGCCTCGCAAGTAGACAATAAGTTTATTGCCTGCGCGCGCCTTGTTATTCGAGAAAGACATCTCGAGTTTCAGAACAGCACAAACAGGTTGTCGAGTGCACGTCTACACGGGGCCAAGCCTCTGGCCTCTCCCTATCCGAGCTTATGTATATACGCGCACTAGTAGGAGGAGGAGGAGGAGCCGGGGGAGGGAGGAGGAGACCAGCACGCCGGAACCGTTCTCAAGACTTAATGAATGGAGGGCGCTGGAGCACGCAACCTGACGGAGGCAAATGCGTTTGAGGCTCTCTCTCCCTCTGGCCCAAGATCTCCTTTCCATCTCCTTATTTCATTGTTACAGGTGTTTCCTGAACTTACTTAGCCCCTACAAAAGACGTCGGATGCAATGTTACATTTGCCTACGCTAATTTAATTGCGACTCGCTCCCGTAACAGAGCTTCTTTATCTATTGATTTCAGAGCCATCTCGTTACTCAACTCACACGCACTCTCGACGTCTCTACCCCCCACCCTCTGTCCCCTTCTCATTTTCTACTACACTACTTCCCTCACCCACTTCTGCCATCTCACTCTCTCTGTACGAATATCTCAATTATGCCACTTTCATGGAAAACTTTGACCTGCTACTCTCGCGGATCTTTGAATTGAAATCAAAATTTGCCCAAGTTTGGCTAACTTGATTAATTTGCTTCAGCTTAACACCAAGCGACATTCGATTAACATTTCTAATTAGACGTGCTGATTTCTTTCGGATTAAATAATTCTCTTTTGAAAATTTACCCGCGGCCTTTTGATATATTCTACATATATATTGAGCATCTGCGCACACAAGATAGCCGGAGCTTTAATTAAAATCAGATTACGTCGATCCTTTAAAAGTCAATGCATTTCATTATGCATGTTGATTGATCACGAAAACAATAGCTTGATTTAATTGTGCATCATATAATATGATGCCTTTGTTATCCAGAACTTCAGCTAATGAATACAACTAAATTTTCATTAAAAAAAAAAAACAGAAGAATACACGTTTACGAATTAATTTTATTCGTGTTTTAGTTATATTTACTGTTAAAAAAATGTTCAATTATAGCACAACTCTTTTTCTCCTATTCTTTCTCTCCTTCTTTTTTACAAAAAGTATTAATGAAAATATAAATTGATAGTAAAATAACATTTGCAAAAAAAAACTGAATTGCATTTATTTAAAATTTGAATATGTAAACGCTAATTTAATTTGTAACAATGTTGTGTTTTAAAGGCTTTCCGGTGCAAAAATAACGTTAATTTTTTCTTTTGTGTCTTTTTTATATCGATAAATGGACTAAATTGAATCAGAAACTGTATCTAACGAAAAGTTAAGGTTTATGTTTAAAAAAAGGAACCAGGTCAAAAAATAAATTCAAAGTTCAACGTATTATTGCTTATTTCGCTACGCGTGTTATGGAAATGACGCATATTCAAAGCAGCACGTGTATAAGTTTATTATGGCACTTACAGCTATGCAGACTAAAGTGTTTATTAAACAATAATAAAATTATGAATGGGTTAACTTTTTTGTTTGATACTCCTAGGTGGCGTCGGCCCATATTCTGATTCAGCGATCCAAAAATATATCCTCTTGTATTCTTTCGTACAACGCTTCCTCTGGAATAGGCGCAATCAATGACACGTGTACGTAACGTCTTTGCAAGCTTGGCTTACGAGCTTCTAAAATATTCGTTTCTCCAAATAGTATAAGCAGAGTGCGCGGAATAGCGGGTAGTCATAAAATAGACAGATGTGCGGGGGCAAGTGTAAGCACAGACGGGCACGCGCTTTGTTCGTTTTTTCAAGGAGCTTTTCCAAACATTGTTCTCAGATCGAGTGAAAAATTCCGGCGTGTTCGGGGTCCGCGCGTGTGTTTAACTACGCTCTAAGCCGGGCCGTGTATTCAAGAGAGACGGAGGTCGCGCGCTAGACGCGTTGTAAAATAAGCTCGGTGGCAAGAAAAACAAGGGCAAATATTCATCTTTTGGAAAAGGGCTGTGTATCCGGGAGCGCGCCGCCGCGAAGAAGAACAGGAGCAGAGGAGCAAGAGGATGAGAGAGGAGCAAACGCGTGGAAGAGCCGCGAGCGGAGAAGGACGCCGGGGAGGAGACGGCCGTTGAGCCGTAATCCGTATTTGCCTTATGTTTCGCTCGTTAAGGGTAAACAGCGGTGGTTTAGGGAGTGCCGGCCCGACGGGCCATGGATCCCCGAGCTGAGATCGTCGCGACGCCGGTATTACGCTTATCTGAGCATTCGCTCCTGTATGACGACGATCCCGGAATATTTACCCTGGTTCGAAGCTGGTTTGGCTACGACGACGACGACGACGATGGCTGTGCGGATCGTCGAGCGCGCCACCTCGTCGAGGAAGCAATGAATGCAAAAGAGCCGAAGGAAACTATGCGCCACTTTCATAGCGAACAGCGACACTTTTTTTTTATTCCCACCACGCATAACTCGCTCCCTTATCCCTTACGCTTGTTCCGTCTATTGAGCGCTGAGCTATTTTTTTTTTGCAGGAGAGCTTTCACGTTTTTTTCTTTTTCTTTCTCTCTCTCTCTCTCTTTTTTTATGACTGATAAAAGTTACCTTCGATTTTTTTTTAATAGCTCAAGCTCCGAGCCTGTGTGAAATTCAATATTTTTCCAGCTTTGTGAATTTGGAAAATAACGAACATTTTTCTCGTGAATGGAATCAGATTTGTCGCGGTGTTTTTTACGAGACCAAAAACAACATTCCTCTTTTCAAGCGTGAAATAAAAAAGATATTTCTGTGATATTTGAGCGTCGGCAAAAAGATGTATTCTGTATAAAGAGAAAGAGAGTAACAAAACTTTGTTCGACACTTTTTTACCAAATTGCTGTCAGTTTGGGATAAGGTTACTATTGATAAGGTACAATAAGTTCTACAAAGAAAAAAAAGCAAGTTTAATAAAATACAGTTTAAAGTCGCAGCTGTACGTACAGAAGTAATAGGATGTAATTTAAAATTGAGCTGACTGTAGGGCAGCCGGGGTATAGGAAGTGTGGAAATGGAAACGGTAAGAGAAGAGGTGATTATTCGGCGGTAGTATATAAAAGCTCGTACGTACCTGGAGCTCGTTAAGTAGGAAAGAGAGTTTAGCCGCCGGTTTCGAGGAGGCCGTGCTGCAATTCGCCTTTAGAACCTCTCCGGGCTGGTAATGCGTACGTTCCGACATGATAACAGGTTTATCTTTGGGTATGGCTGAAACATAATAATTCGAGAGGGTGTAAAGCACCCTTGAAACCGTCTGGGGACCAGGGCTATGACGTTTCTGCTCCGCGGCCGCGATAATCACATCATTTTCTAGTTTAGCCCCGGAGCTTATCTAATTTTTGACGCACAGGTGATTTAATCGGAATGTCGACGGGGAGTGAACCTCTCTCGGATATATGCCGTGCAGTGGAAAATGAGAAACAAGGACCGAACACGCCCGACGACTATTTCGTGCCGACAATTTTTTGCCCCTTTTCCCTCTCTACCATTCTTAATCATTTTCTCTTTCTTTTGCTCTATGACGTGGGCATTTTTTTTAATCTCGATATTCCCAGTGTTTCTTTTTTCAAAAATATTCTTGAAATACTTACAGACAACGGTAAGTGTTTTATAGCTTGAAAGCGTAAAATACAATGGCGAATCTGATGTAACTTCACAACTGTAATTTCCGCTAGAGTAGAAATCAACGTTTCGTATCACCACTTGACTTGCATTCGAATGAACCGTCTGAAAAAAATGAAGTATACGGAAATTAAAAATTATAAATATTAGGTTCAGGTACAAGCTTACGATTGTTTTTTTTTCTTTTTTGCCTTGGCTTTCGGATTATGAAATTGTTAAAAAAAAGCTTAATCCAGCAATAGTTTGCTTAAAAGTCTACTTATAATAACAAGCCTTATCGAGAGACAACAGGCCAACAGACAATGACAATATTTTGATGCATATATTTCGCGGGTTGGCAAATAAAAATGTAAAAACGTTCGACGGTATGGTAATCATTTAAAAACAGTTCGGAAACTGAAATGTCTGCGCAGATACAACATTCATTTATGCATTGTTTATTCGATTTATAAAACAACTCGTCAAGAATACCCTCTCTAAAAACAAATGTTTCAGGTCAACCATTCATTTATCTTGTTAATCATAACAGTCGTCGCCGCGGGCATGCTATTATTAGTAAGAATATTATTAATTCTGTACTCAAAGAAAATTCGTTATTTCGATAAGGAAAATCTTTAAACAACGAGTAATTCGATTAATCGTTAAGTAATACACCTATTCATTGTTATAGAGATGAAAAAATGTTTGTTAAACAATATACTTACGTCAATTTCTATGTAAGGAATATTGAAAGTTTTGATGGAAGGATTTTCGCCTGGCGAGTACCTATAGAACTCTTGGGTGCCGCGGAACCACTTGAGCGAGTACAGAGCTATGCCATCGAGGTCGTAGTGGCAATGCAGAGTCGCATCGTGGCCCTGCTCCACAATGTGTGGGAATATTTCCAGCTTGACGCTTTTCGCACATCTTCCACCTGCAACAGATAAGTAAGAGTCAAATTAATACTTTATATGCATTTGCAATATTGTGATGATTATAGGTATGCTTATTTCGTATTTCAAAATATAATCAAGAGAAATATATCTCGTTAAATCACTGAGAATTATTCTACGAAATTTTGTCGAATCCAAGAAGGAATAATACGGTAAGACTGTTATTTGTCGTTGTACGTCAAACGCACGTGAGTTAAACAGAAGAAGCGAGAGCTTCTTGTTGTGCGGCCGCGCGCGCGCTGTTTGCAAAGAGTCAAACGGTTCTTGAAAAACAATGAGAGCAAAAAGATGAAAGAGAGACGCAAAACGGAAAGTAAAGGAAATGCAAGAGAGTAAAGGGAGCAAGGGGGAGAGAGAGATCGAGAAACCGAGCTATGGAAAATAAAGAAAGAGAAGCAAAAAAACACACAGGCGATCTAAAAGCCGAATGCGGCGCGGATGTATGCGTAGGAAGTTGGAAAAACTACCTGCTGCTGTTCCTCCTCTCCTCTTTTCATATTCACGTGAAAAAGAATCCCGCAAACGAAAGACTGGAATGAGGAGGAGGGCAGCTCTCGTGCGCTAGTGGTGCTTCGCAAGTACTACGCGGCCGTTGTCGCGGTGCACACACGGCTCGCCGGAAAAGGGGAGATATGTCGAGGCCCCTGCGCTTTCCGCAACTCTTTTGTTCGATCACTCAGCGCGTATATGTCGTCGCTCAACTATCTCCGAGCCAGCGGGATCAGAGGGGCCAACGGGGCGATGATGCGTCATTTTTTATTTTGCCCCCACCTACTTGCTCATTCGCACGTGCATATGTACGGGATATGCTTTCTCTTTTCTGCAAATAGCAGAGGGACAACGACGAAAGCAGTTTAATTACAGCGGATTCGCTCGGATGAGCTTGCGATTGCCGCTAAATACTTGATACCCCAAAGAGACTCGGAAAGACGGCCAGAGGCAGAGAGGAAACTTGTTTCATTTTTTTAATATGATTAAACGTTTCCTGCTGTGAAGCTTTGGGCCAAAGTTCGGCGGGGATAAGCTTAATGCAAAGTTAAATTAAAAAACTGTTATTTTCTTGCATCTAATGTTCTCGTGTTTTTCTCCTCCATCGTAATTGTCAGAATCGCTACTACCTCTAAGCTGCGTAATTTTTATAAGCAACTTTAAGGTGTCTGTACATTTTGTTTTTAATATTCCTAATTATAACTTTATCTCCAGGCTCGTTCTTTTTTTTTCTCATTAAACTTTATTCATAAAGCTCTGTCAACAAATTGTACGAAAATGAAGAAAATTAAGTCTGCAAGTCAGTATTTAGCTTCAAAAACTACTGTAGTAAAATTAGCTGGCAAGTATGTTTTCATCGTTTCATTGTTATGAAAAATATAAAGGGATGTAATAGTACATTATACGGCAGGAGATGTAGAAGCAAGGCTATTATTCCCGAGGACGTAGTTTGCTTGTAGACCGTGACAAGGGAATAATTGTTTACATCACAAAATGCGCGCGATTTCCGACTGACGCAAACGTAAAGTATAGATTATATACACTGTAAAACTTTCTTACATTAAATTTAATGAAAATGTAAGTGAAGCAGAAATTCAGGCGGTTCATTAAAATGATTTTCTGTATAACATGAAAAT
>JAPYYQ010001079.1:0-43515 GCA_030522585.1 Anagyrus pseudococci | reverse complement strand
TAGCCCTAGTCCCATTACGATAGGTCATTTTAGTAAAAAGATACAGGGGTTTGGCACACTCACCCCACGGCACACTCGCCCCATCCTCCCCTACATAATTTTTAATATTAACGTATGTGTATTTGTGACAGTCTTTTTTAAATTTTACTATACTGGTCTAGTAAAAGTTCTTTCTGCATGTTTTTGCTATACTGTAAAAAGTATTATACATGTAGTAAAATTCCCTATTAGTCGAGTATATCCTGCCTGAACTATACAGTATAGTAATTTTATTTTATACATTTCTATATATTAACAAAATTATACGCGGAAAGTAAGATTTTACCTAAGCGCCTAAAAAATATTTCATGATAGGGCACCATATTCCGACAGAGCCATTGTCGGCTCCTTTATTTTCCCAACGATTCTTTGGGCATTTGCGAATGGGCACACCGAGTTATTCCGCGTGTTTACGGCGACTCTGACGAAGAATTCTAATTACGCGAAGGTTAATGCTCCAATACATAAGCTCTTGGCCTTACACGTCTACTTAAAATGTGAACGTCAGCTGGACTTAGTTTGTGCGTCTTTTCCTCGGAAACATATACATAGCAGAATAACAACGATTCTTTAATTTCCCATGTGTTAAACATTGCCAGAGGCGCGTGTTGTGCGCATATTCTGCATTATCGACAATATAATTGAAAAGCATTTTGCAAACGAACTCGCCGTGCCGTGTATAACTGCTTGAGAATATTCACAGTACACGCTTAATTCCACTGGCTGGACGAATAGCTTGCAATTGCAACTTGAGTAAATCCACAAAAGCTAGGGGGGGCGTTAGAAGCGAGGAAATTTCGAGCCGTTAGCCGAGCTTGGCTGTATGCATCAGCATACGCGGAGAGCCTTGCTGATGCTACACACGGCAACGAGCGGTAGCTCGGTAGAAGATAGCCTCGCGTATACAAAATGGGGGGTGAGGGGAGGATCCGGCGCGTCCTGCAAAAAGAAAGCCCGTCGCCCAATCAAGTTAATAATCGCTGGGAAAAAAATTTAGATTGCACATCATTTCGCGCAAACGCTAAATCATTCGCTCTCCTCTCTCTCTCCGCCGGATTAATGACGGTCTCTCAGACCCCCAGCCCACCCCCTTTCCACCAACTCTCGGCCGCTTCTCCTTCCGTGCGCGCTCCCGTGCCGCACTTTACTTGTTCCTTTTTTCTCTCTCCTGCGACTAGCTTCTTTCCATGCGATCCTCTACAACCCTGCCCACTCTCTTCCTTTTCTTCTTCTTTCACTTCTCTTCTTACTCTACACGCGTGTGCGGTGGATCCGCTTATTTAAAGAAATACCCTCATCGCCCTTACTACCCGCCCCCTTAATTATCCTACGCATAAGCTCTCCCTCTGATTCTTTCATTGTCGAGTTTTGCTAAAAATTTTAACATTAGTTACCCAACTCTATAACGTCGCGGGCCAAACCAATTATAAGTTTATACACAATAATTTAGTCTTTCGCGCGCGTACATCCCAAGCGAGAACGCGAGGCGCGCACTGATCGCCGGTCAGCTGTCGAAATTTATATAAGCAAACAACATTCGTTACGCCAGCGAAGCGGAGCGAGCGCTCTAATTAAGCAAAAATCGAAGCCCCGTACTGGCTCTTTGTCCACCCTTTCCTCCCCCCCCCCCCCGCTCCAGCCGCTGGGTCGTCGCGCTCGCACGCTTCTGCATACAGAAGGGGGATTGGGGGAGGAGAGAGGGCAGGCAGACAGCCGCGCCTCGGCTCGATAGCGCGTTGGGGGTGCGTGGGTGGGGAGGAAGCGGGCAGCGGCGCACCGGGCTGTTCGCTCGGTAGCGCTACACGCCTGCACAGGGGCTGAGCACGGGGGCCTGCGGCAGCGTCAGCGCTACGCGTATCCCGCCGCGGTCCCATAACTTACGCTCGACTGTCGCGCGGCCCTTTGTGCGCATCGCGCGAAACCCAGCCGAAGGACAGGAGGAGAAGGCCCGGAGGTGGGGAAACGAGATAGAGAGAGCACCCGAGGAGGAGGAGGGAAGCCTGGGCTTGTGTGTACGCATATATACACGCGGTGTATATACGCAGGGCGACGAGCCTCCGTTAGCCGCGCATACGCGTCTTTCAATCCTGCCTCTCCGGCAACCTCCCAGGGACCCTTTCGCTTCCTTCTTTACCACGCCGACGGTCCTCCACCCTGGTTTTTTGTTTTTTCTCATTCGCCGTACGCGCGCGCGCCTCGACGTCCCTATATACTCGCGGCCGGCTACGTCGCACTACCCCGTGTCTCTGTCGTACGGGATAAGTTCTGCGTCCATTGAATTTCGAAGAACGGTATACAGCAGCGTGCTTGTGTGTGCCGCTGCTAGTCGCTTCGTGACAATGCTCGCCCTCAATGAATCGAGCTACACGCTTCCGATGCCGAGAGAAAGAGAGGAAGGAGAAGTGATTGCCTCTCTTCCTCCTTTACGCTCTCTATTTCTAGTCTTCTCAGATTGTATGAGTAATTTCATTGCCGGCGATCCGATTAAATATGTCAATAGAAAAGCCTTCATAATTAGATGCGCGTGCTGCCCGTGAAACGCATTGTTAGCATGAATGTACTACACGTCCCTCGTGCGTGCAACATTAAAAGAGAGTAACCTCGAAAAATGTTCGAGTTCCAGGTATACGTCTCTCGTCCTCCCTCCATGCAGCCCGTATTTCTGTTGATTTTTTCAAATCCTCATTACGGCCTCAACGAAATTATTCAATATTTTATATCGAGAGTTCTACTCTGATAATAATAGGTCTGCACGGCGCAACAATGAGCCTATTAATTTAACTCGTCGTGCGCAGCACTGGGACGCGAAGAGAGAGAGAGAGAGAGAGAGCAGGACGTCGGGACTGTTGTTAAATCTCGGGGGGCGGGGAAAGGGGCCGAGGGGGGAGAGAGAGAGAGAGAGAGAGAGAGAGAGAGAGAGAGAGAGAGAGAGAGAGAGAGAGAGAGAGACAAAAAGCGATAGAGTAAAGAATGGCGAGGGGGCTGAGGTAGGTAGGTTGGCCGAGGCGAGATGCACGCGGAGAGCGACCCACATAATGCCATAACTACCTTGGAAAATATTCAAATTGAGCGAGTTTTTCAGAGCGAGCTCATTTGCGCGGAACGCGACCGAGGTGGCGGGCGAGAAAAGAAAAAGGCCCTGGCTCGGCTGAAAAAAGCATAAAACAAGTCAATTCTCAAGGATGTCGCTCGGCTCTCTGTCCCTTTACGCTGCTCCTGCTGCTCGGCTCTAATAAGAGGCGCACGAGAGCGCGCAGGCTTATAAACATCAGCCGAGAGCGAAAACCAGATGAATCGTTCAATCGCACGAGAGAAAGAGAGAGCAACTCGGGGAAGAAAGGAGAGGAAGAGAGGTAAGGAGCCAGAGGAGGATAAGAGAGGAGGGAAAGAGCGCGCAAACGTCGAAGTCAACTCGGAGCAGCGGCTAATTAACGCTTCGGCGTGTATATGCGACTCCCGCGGCGGTCCCTGCGCGCTCCAGCAGCAGCTGCCTCCAGGCCGCTCACCCTTTCCCTCTCTCTTCCCCCCCCACACGTACATACGCGTACACGGAGGGGCGCGCGTGTCCTCACACACAGACACAGGTGCGGCCTAGAGGACCGAGAGCTTGTCGTCCTCGTCGTCGTGCCCGTCGTCCTCGTCGTTGCTGCCGCTGCTGCTGCTGCTACAGCGCCCAGAGAGAGATGCATTAAACATGCGTTAAGTACAATCCGCCAAGGGCGACGATGTTAATCGAAGTGCAGCTCGTTTGGAATTCCGTCGCTATCGACGATTACCTACACGTTCGATGAGACGCCAAGCGCGGGAGGACTTTTCCGAGCGCAAAGAGCCACCGAGAGAAAGAGAGCAAACTCCAGCGTAGAACTTTAATTATAGAGCGGCTCGGAGCCATCTCTTTCTATCTATCTCGGCCCTTTCTCTCTCTCTCTCTCTCTCTCTCTTACTTACTGCTCAAATTTAACCGATTTATTTATACATACCACGTGTGTATATCTTGATGGTTTAAGTTACTGTGTTACAAAGAACGTAAAGTATCAGGATTATTATAGATCAGGAGATTCAATCTTTTACCATCTTTAGTAGTCCTTTAAAATATTTCAATGGCGATATTCTACATGTTGGAAAATTGAAACATGTGTTTTTGTCATACACTCGTAATTATTTAAAATTATAAAAACAATTTTATTTAAGCTTACAACTGTAAAAACAGTTTTTGTATAGAATTATAAAGGTAAGCAGCAAAACAATGAATCCGGAACAAAGTTAAAAATTCAATTCTGATGTTTCATTAACAAACTTTTATTTTTCCACTTTCTACTTCAATAATCCTCATTTTACTAGTTTTTAATAATTCTCTCGGATTTAATAATGCTTTTAAATTTTTCAAATGAAGTGAAAATACGCAAAATTATGCTTATTTCAACTCATATTTGCGTTTTTTTACGATTCAATTATTACCACTGTTTTCGCGAGTCACTTTAAATTTTACATTTTTCAACACTTTATTATTATCAAACGCAGAGGTTGCTAAATTTCTCAGTATATTTAAAACAAATTTTGTACAACCTAATGATAATCAAATGAAAAATATCGTTGACTTGTAGGAAATGGAATGCGGGAAGCATAGATTCTCCTACAATTCGAAATATCCAAAATCTTTTACTCAGCTCGTCCAAGGAACAAAAAGTCGAGATTGAATCTATGGTGCTCGTGGCACTCGTGATTACGATTGAGCCAGGGGCAGCATGAAATAAAGGGCCTGAAGAGCTGGCCGACATTGGCGGCTGCTAAACGATGAAGAGGAATAGTAGGAGGAGGAGGAGGAAGAGGCCGGAAGGAAATCGCACGGTGAACGAGGTCTCGGGGCTCTCGTGTACTCCGGGTCCTCTTGACGCAATATTCGGCGGAGCTCGGCCTTAATGGTGCGGCAAAGGCGGCCGGGCGCGCAAATAAGCCGCAACTGCGCTAAATCACCCGAGGCATCCACGTCATTTCCCTCGTCGCCCGCAGCAAGCTCCCTCCTGTCCTCCTCGCTCTCCGTCGTTGTCGGCATATACATATAGAAGGATCAGCGCTACGCCGGCTCTTTCTCGCGCGCTGTTTGTTCCTGGGCCCGCGGGCGAGAGCGGGGGACGCGAGTGCGTCAAAGGTCCTCGAGCGCTTCCGGTTTCCTCTCTCGTTCGTCTTTGGCTGACGCCGACGTTTTGCGAGGAGAAAGAGCGGCAGGGAGGCAGAGAGGAGCTAAGAAGCGCGCGTACGGATAAGGCGGCCGCTCGAGCGCGTGTATACATGACGAAGCTTGATCATTCCTCTCGTGCTGCGTATACCTCTCGGTTCGCCTCGACTCTGACGCCGCAGCTCCCGAGCCCTTCTGCTGTCTCTCATCGTCAGACCTGGCATTTCCACAAAGACATATTAATGTTTGAGCATAGCCTCGCTCTCTCTCTCTCTCTCTCTATCTCTGTGTGCGCCTCCGCGAGTCTACGCGCCTGTTCGAATGCTCCGAGCAAATTGCAAGCATTCGCTGTAACTGCTTGGTAAACGCGCCGAGATGTCTATGTAGCCCAACAGACTTGCCGAGAGAGAGGACTCAATTATCTGCGTTATCTCGAATAATTAATTTCGTTCAATGGGAAGAAGCGCCAAGGCCTCATTGGTTCATCTTTGTCTTCGTTGCGTTTGGCTCTCCATTGACAACTTGAGATTTTGCCAAAGCCAGCCCAAAGTTTGACAAGCCTCTTAAAAGCTTCATTTTCGCAGCTCACTAACAACCTTTCATTCTCGATGTACCGGCATGATATGCTGATATTATGGTCTTATTTGAATTTTGCAATAAATGAAAAACGCCCCGTAAATTGTTTCACAACACGCGCGCACCAGCAGAGCACTTTGAAATTTGAATGTGCTTGATTCAATCTCGCGCGTTTGGCAAGAAAACATTTTCGGAAAATGCAAAGGTGGAAGGCGAGCAGAGGAGTTGCTATGCGAATGCCGGCAAAGTCGCAAGCGGAGCTCTTGCAGCTTCAAAAGTCGCGAGTTAATTCCCGACGCGACGACGAAGGAGGAAGCCGGCGCGGCTCCGGCAATATCCGGATTATCTTTAGCTGCAAATATCCGCGGCCTCGAGTCTCTGGCTGTTTGGACGGTGTGCCGAGGTAAAAGGGATGCCTCGCCTCGAATATATATTCCCCGGCGCTTGTTTATTCGGGAAACACGCCGCGACTGCGCCCATTTACGCCTTATCTCGCGCGCCGCACCGCTGACGAATGTGTGCCTTGCAATTTTGACTTTTCCCTTGGGAAACGCCAGCTTTTCTCTGCAGCGAACGTAACCGGAATCTTTGGTCGAGGCTATGACGAGGATGTTACTTTTCCTCATGGATTTTGCACAAGAGGGCGAGTAGGGCGTTTTCGAGTTATCGGGACTCCTTGACGTGTTTTGGATTCTTCCAAGTCTCAGCGAAATGCGGCTTTTGTTTGCGCAACGACTGATAGTCGTTTGCTAAGCCGAAACACGTGTACGCCGAAACGCAAACGAAAGTACATACTCGCTATTAGTCTGCGCGAAAAGTTTGCGCAAAGTGATCTTATCCCCGTGTAAGTCGAGAGAGTGTGTAAACTGCAGATAACACTGATTATTGCAACAGCCTGAGCATCTCGTGCGCACAAGGCAGCAACGAGCGAAAATTCAAGAACCTAAGCGTCGCTCCTGTTTTTTTTTCTTTCTCGCTCTCCCTCAACTCTGACCTACTTGTCACGTGTATTTTCGTAAAAGAAGGATGTAATGATTAGCAGCAGGATAATTTATAATACATATACCAAGCATACATACACGTGTGTTCATTACGTGCTACGCCAGAGTTCAGTCGATATTTTTTTTTTCGTGTAGACTGATGTCTATCGCGCTCTTACAACGATTGGAATTTTTTAGTTATATACGCTAGTAGTAAAAAAATCTTATGTGCATGATGCAATATCGAATTTAAACCTTCTTTTTCGCGAAGGATGCCGAACTGTCTGTACTCCGAAGCAAAAGGACAGCTTGTAACTTTATTAACTCGGTAACAAAAAAAAAAGAAAGAAGTTCCCTTGGCGCTGCCGAGTGAAAAAATAAATAAACAGTAATTGCAACACTCTCGATAAAATGTTAAGTGTAATAAATGCCACTCGAGCCCAGCGGTAATCAGAGGTGGATGGTAATTAAAAGTTTACAGCGTCGTGTATACTGCGCTTTGGCTTGTCCCGCTCTCGCGTCCGCTCTGCTCTTCTCTCTTTCCCTAACCGTCACTGAAATATTCAATTAAAAACTCACGGGCGATAGACTTTTATGCGCCCTAACGAGCTCTCTCGCCGGGTAAAAGGCCAGCCTTTCGTAATTCACCAGGAGGCCAGCGGCCTCGCGAGCGCGCCCGCCTGTCCACCGACTCGAAAAGCTGGAGGGAAAAAAACGGCGCTGCTCACACGTAGCCGTGTCTAGCTACACACCCTTTCCCTTGCCTGTTGCTCGGCATAACGAAATTGTAAACAAAAAATAATCATCCACTCGCTTGCGCCAGCGAATAAAAACCTTGTGAATACGTAACGGCCGAACAGAATAAAGCGAAAAAAAAGAGAGAATGGAAGGGAGCGAGTGGGGGAGGTGAAGGATTTAAGTCGGCGAACATCGTCGATCAAACTTACGTGTCGACCTAAATAAAACCGGGCGCCGTGCGGATTTTCACGGGCGAGATTAAAGCGCGTGTGCCGGACGATGGATAGACGAGTACATATCCGTACTCCGCCGACGGCTCTTATCGCGATATTACTTTCTCCGTAGGGCTTCCGGTTCCGCGGCAGACTCGCGCGCTCGGCTATCGGTCGCTCTCTCTCTCTCTCTCTCACTTCGTTCATATCCCTTTCCAGCAAAGCCCCCCTCCTCCCACGCGCCGCGCTCGCGGCCGTTTCAATTTGGATTTTCAAGGATACTGCGAGTGCGCTTTGCAGACGGATATACGGACAGCGAGAGGGGCACGTGGGCTGCGCGGAACGGCAGGGGGAGAGATTCAATTTGCGAGATTGATCTCGGAGCGATTTTTGAATAAGAAATTCAGATGCGCGTCGAGTGAGCGCAGTCGAGAGCTATTAAAGTTTGATTAAAAGATGGCAGTCGAGAGAGCTCGGTTGCCCTCGCTCTCCGCATGCTCTTTCTTTTTCTCTTATTTTTTCACTTTTCTCCTCCTGCCGGCAAAGACGACGTCACACGGCTGTATCCCTTTTCTTTCTTTTTTCCTCATCTCGATTCGATGCCGGGCAAGATGCGCGTGATGTAATGCGCGATAAACGGGCCCGATTACGCGTAACGCGATTTATTACGCAAGCATAAAACTCATTTAGCGCTTGTAATAATTTTCACGGCCGATCGATAAATCGATTGTATTATATTTTCTCTGCTCGTCTCTCTTCCTCCCTCCCACCCTCCCTCTTTCTCTCTGTCTCTCTCTCTCTCTGTATGCAGGTGTAATCGAACGGACGTTTAATTGAATTTTTTATCGATTTTCTACTCGTAAAGGACTATCCCGTTATCAATGTCGAAAATTTGCGACATTTATTAATGCAACCTACGTGTAAGTGGGTATGTGTGCCTGTGTGCGTTTATTACATGAAGCTTTTTACGAAGAAAAATTGGAAAAAATTTAAAATCGGTTAGTAATCTGATAATTAAAAAATGTTATCGACGATGTTTTACATTATAACGGGCATTTAATACGTTAAATGACTGATGTTTGAGTTGACGACGTTTTAGTACGTTTTTTAATGCAGATTTCGTAAACGTAAACGGATATCACACAATCACTTAGTAGATCCCATCTTTTTGTGCGTTACATTAACACGGCGTGCTTCATTGGTATTTCGATATTTATTCCACCATTTCAGTCACTAAATCGACATTATTCACACACTCTGACTGAATAGGAAAAAAAAGAAAAACGAAAAGTCAAGGAGAAAAGTTTTTCGGCAAACCGATGAAAAAGCGCAAAACGCAGTCGGCGGTGAAGGGGAATCGGCGAAAGCAGAAACAAGAACTGTTTAATTTTCATCAGGGATCCATTTTAAAAGCTCGCCGTGAATACAGATAGACGAGGTAAGGGTTGTAGGTGGGGAGGCAGAAGGGGTTAGGGGGCGTGCCGGCGGCGAGCGAGAGCGTAATTTACTTTCGTCTTTAGAATGCAAATGAGGGCCCAGCGAAAGGGGCAAATTATTCACAGCTCGGCCCGTTAATATTCTACTTAGCGAGAGCCGAACGAGGGACGCGTCCGAGGCGTCGATGCCGTCGCGGAAAAGTAGCCGCGAGAGTAGACCAGCCAGCCCCGAAGAATCTGGCCGAGGCAAAAAGCCCCGGCGCTCTCGGCGCGCTCTCTTGTAATTTCGTTCTTGTCGCTCGCGGGCCTCGTGTCGCGATGACTCCGAATATCAATTGCAGCCTGCATACCTGCGCGCGCATTAATATACGCGCGCGCTGAGCTTCTTTCTCCGCTCGCGCTATATCTAATCGGACGGTCGATCGTTCGAATGGCTGTCGTGCGTACGGCTACATAAGCGCCTCGCTTAGTCGACGAGGAGAATCGTCGATGCGACTGAAAGGGGACGTGCGTGCCGATCGCGCGCGGAAAAAAGAAGGAGCGCGCGCAGCCCGTGGCAGGAGGAAGAGGAAGCTCGGGGACAAAAACTCTTTCTCCGCGCCTGTCCCGCTTTAGACGGCCAAACGATCCTTTTATCCTCTCCCCTCGCGCTCTCCGCTCGGCCCTCTCCCTTTTTCTTTCGTCCCTCTCCTTCTTTCTCTTTCATTATCGGCAATTTATAACCGGCCATTTAGGCGAGGAAAGCCGAACGAATCACGCGGCCGAATACGCTGAATCAATTCGACCGCTCGCCCTCTCCGTCTCTCTTTCTCTTTTATTTTTCCTTGGACGTTGAAGCAAGTCAGCTGGCCGAAATGGAAGGCAACGCGGAGTTGAAGTAACGACGGTAGCCGGGGCAACGTTTGCTCTCTGGCCTCTTGCCATTCCTCCGAGCTAGGGCGTATGCGTGTGCGTACGGAGGAGGAGGAGGAAGGGGACCTGATAAAACGTATTATGCCGGTTTTTTCTCGTGCCGCCACAACGAAGATTGATGCAGCGCGCGCGGCTCGCCGAGTCGCATCAGAAATTGCACGCTGTGCCGGGACGACGCGGCGGCAGCGGCAAAAACGACTGCCTCGAGTCAGAGAGAGCTGCCGAGGAAGAGACGGAAGATCCAGCGGAGAGACGGAGGCGCGACAGACGCGCACGCACACTTTGTTGCTGCTGCTGCTGCTGCGTTGAATTGCTCGGAAGCCGTACAGCTCGCTGGAGAGGAGACCCCGGCAGTTTGTTATTGCACGTGCGCTGCACACGCGCGCGGGCGACGTAGGGAGCAGCCGCGGGAGAGCGAGGTTTATAGGAGCCGCCCACGGACGCCTAGCTCAGTCAAGGACGAAACGAACGGCAGAAGCTTTTTTCTTTCCAGCCCCGTGTGTTTGTGCTCTTCTGTGCACTGCACTTTCGAACCCATTGTTGACCTTATTAGCATGATCGTGATCCTAGTGGGTTTTATGAGAATTTCGAAAATTTGAAATTAACTTGGGTAATATCTTGGCACTAGATTATCCGATGGTTGAGCGTGTAGAGTTATAAAGTGCCGAAACTTTAATTAAACTCGCCCAATTTTTTTCCAACTACCGTGAATTATTTAAAAATGCATCTTGGCAAACACTTGAAATCGTAATTATTTTCCGTTAGATTATTTTAGTGGCAAAATGATTTAACGATAGTAGGACTTTTAAGAGCAGAAGAGCCTTAATCTTTTTTAATACGCGAAAGAAAAGTGGTGCTCTCTCTCAAGAAAATGGAAAAAAGTTTAAGTGAAGAATTTAATCACTTTCGCGAAAAGAGGTTTTTTCACAGACCGCAATGAAAATTAACCGGGTCGTCGTTTAGCTTGCATCTTTATTAGACTTGTCGTTGGCATTTATTTGTGAGATGCGACATAAAGACGTTGAAATTGGGCCAAACTTGTTCTGGCGGAAAGCTAATCAGAAGATGGACAATGATATGGCTCTACTTTGGTTCACACTGTAATTGAAATAATAAAAAGGGTTATTTTTATGTGCGGCTACATTAACAAAAATAGTATTCGTAGGTCAAACGAGAAGCGGTATTTTTGTATTTTAGTACGTTAAGCTTATCTTATTATTTGTAGCAAAATTACTTTTGCTATAACGTGGCTGTCGGTAGCCAAAATTGAAAAAGAAAAATATTTAACGGGATAAAAATACGTTACACCGAACTTTTTAAAAAAAAATGTTGAAATCGAATTTCGAAATGGAGTTGATGCAAAAAGCATCGGACTCGTGTTTTTTTCAAAGCAATCGTTTGCCGAAGAAGAAGTGCATTGCCAACGCTTTTTCCCTACGGTCGAAAACGACAGAGCCGGCGTAGCGGAAAACGCGCCCGGCCGAAGTTTAAATATCGCGGTGGCTCTAAATTAACGGGTCGGGAAAAGGGGGAGCCGCTCGTAGCGTAGCCGCAGCGGCCAGCGGGTGGAAAGTAAAAAACGAAACGAAGCTAGCCACGCGCGCACTCAGGGAATACCACGACAGCTTAGAGGAGGGCTGAACGGGATCAGCGACGAGGGGGAGCTGGGGCCAGCCAGAGGTCCGGGCGTTGAAGAGAAATCGGTTTGTCGAGAGCGAGCCCGTTGAATTTCAGTCCCGACGACAAATGATTTAGGCGGCCGTCGCGCTCTCGTAAAATATAGCTCCGGCCCCCCCTCCTGCTTCCCAACACTCCCTTAACCTACCGCCCACCTCTTCCCTGAGCCGACGCTACTTTCTGCTCTTAACAATTATACCACGCGAAAATGAACCGCAGATGTATTAGCGCGTTTTGTACCTGCTTCTGCTGGCAGTTAATGGATGAAGTGACATTTTTATTCCCGAGTAAAGCACTTTTATTTTTATTCCTTTTATTTAGCTCGTTTTTATTTTTGTCGTGTTTTCCTCGTTTTTTTTTTTTTAATACAGCTTGCAGATTTTATTGCGCTATGTACATTTCAAGAGAGCTCTGTTACAAAATAAAAGCCTTAAAAGTGCGATGAAAAGTATTACCTGTTGGAAATATAAATAACTTTTTAAAATTGCTCGGAAAAGTCATTGCTGAATAAAATTTCATTCCACCCGTTCAATGGTTCTTTTTACAGTTTCTAGCTCCGACACGAAGATCACATTTCAAAACCTTCAGCTTTTGTGTATTAAAAATCACAAAGGAAAATAAATGACCGGATATTGCGTTTTAGCGTTAATTTTGCACTTTAATCTAACCGTTCGTTATCGATGAGGCTGGTATTTGCTTGATTTTCTCTCTTTGCATTGCATCAAGAGCGTTGGCCGTCTAAAGCGTTTCATCGCGGTGAAAAACCCATGCGGTTTTCCGGAAACCCGGCCGCAAACTCGCACATATTGCCAACCGCTTAGCGCGCTCGGCTCTCCTTTCCTATCTCCAACCGATTTTTTCCCTTTTCCCCACACATCTTTTTCCCCGGCTCTCCATCAAACGCGTTAGCCTGGGGGAAAAAGCTGCTGAACACAGGCGCCGCTGGAACCTTGTTGTAGCAGCATCATTGTTAAGCTCGAGAGCGGTATAGACAACTGGAATAAAATCTGGCACCTTTTCGCATTTCCCCTTGGAGCAGCGGACTATTGCGATCAAACCACCCGCGAGCTTTCTCTCTCCCTCTCTCTTGTCCTCCCCGCACCCACTACTTCCCTGGCGTTTCTTCTTGTTTTGCCTTCCCTCCGGCCACAGCTTCGGCTATTGGAACAACCTTTGTGATCCGGCAAATACCGGTCTCTCTCTCTCTCTCTCGCGGAATTTAACGAGTTCGGCCTCGCTTTGAAAAGCAATTCGTTATTTGTTTGCTACCTGCAATCTCCAAAAAGAAAAACTGATCTGCAGCTTTGCTCGTACGGTATTTGAATTCAGTAAAGATATAACGTATCATATTGATTTACCTACTAATAACATTCGAGTCGTAAATATTTATTTGTTCATTTGCAGTTTGAACATTTCAAACTCGACATGGCTTATTAATATTTAAAAATAAAATCTAACTACTGATTAGAACTGAGCTAACTTATCATTTTCAAAATATTCGATTATTCATACGAAATGTAGTTATTTATTAAAATGCAGTTGCACTGTGAACTATCTTACAGAGCTTTAAGAGCTTAACATGAACTATTTTATTTTAGCAGACAAATAAAACATCAAATATTTAGTAATGATCATTACTTTTACATTTTCTAATAATACAAATCATGTGTAATTTTAAATTAAAATTAGTTGAATTTTAAATGAATTATGAACCGCGTAGAAATTGAAAATTAATAACTGTCACTGCGAGATATACAAATAATTCTTTAAAGCGTCCGCACAAAATTTAAAAAACTTCATAAAATATCTCTAATTTAATGTAAAATCATAAAAGCCATTATTGCCACTTGATTCCAATAAAAACCCAAAAGCAGTATTATCGTAGAGTATTTTCATCTTTTTCTAATTCAGTGTCTCAAACGACCCGTAAACTCATCCGCTATAGTACATAAAAAGTTTCAAAATAACTCGAGCATCCGTCCAGCCATTAAACCGATAAACTATTTGGCACATTAGACTCTCATCATATCTCGTATAAAAATCGACAACCGATGGCTCCATAAAACTCTTTCCACAATATTAATTCGCAAAGTTGTACAGCTAGAAAAAAACCGCCAGGAAAAGAAGAGGAAGCCGGAGACACGCAGGCTCGTTGAGGAATCAGGGATCAAGGGCCAGGAGAATCTCGGTTGCCGGGGTTGGGGAGAGGGAACCGCGTGCGCGCGCGCGTCTCATGAATATTTCATCGATGAGTCGTCCTTTGCCAAGGATTTCTCAAACTGCAGCGAGTGCCTCGTTTCGCGCGAGAGAGAGAGAGAGAGAGAGAGAGAGAGAGAGAGAGAAAGCGGCACTCGTCGTCGACTCTATCTATCCCGGGAGTCGCATGCGCGCGTTTATACCGGTGCGCTCGGGGCCGGTCGCTGCTAAAAGAAGCAGAGCCGCCAGGCCATCCGAAGACGAATGCGCGCAGATAAAAGGTCCGAGCAAGCGCAGGGGGGAAATAAGCGAAGCGGCAGCCGCGCGCACCGAATATCCGAGAGCGCGTAAAGGGCCATTGTATTAATTCAATTGCAGTCATATCTGCGCGACTCGCCGTAGACGCGCAGGTAGGGACGCACATGCGCTCGGCGCAGCCTCCTCTCCAGCGTTCCTCTCGTTTTTTTTCTTCCTTTTTCTCGATTCCCCTCGTTTTTTTTGTTTGCCTTGGCTCGTTGACGATTTTGCGCAGAGAGACGTTCGAGATTAAGCTTCGGGCGTCTGCGTTGCCCGGATAAACGTGGAATCGAGCGGGAAATAGGCTGGAGGTGAAGTTTAACGAATGGAGGAGGGAAAGACAGAGAGAGCTGAGAGGAGAGTTCATTTTTCAGGCTGCGCTCTCGAACGTCAATGGCCCGTGTATGATGGAAATTAACTTTTTAGTTTTAACAGCGGCTGAAAGAGATGGGGGGTAGGAGAAAAATGTCCTCAACTACTGCGCCCAGCTTCGTTTCGATGGATTAAAAATTTTACCGAGTTTACCCCCCTACTTCTCTACCGTAGAGAATATATAAGTGATTTGATTTAACTTTTGTAGAGGACTATTAATTTCTTTGTGGTAAAAGTTTTTTTACGCCTCGAAATTACATTGACTGTGCGCTTCGTGAATTAACTTGATGAGCTGCGTGGATGTATATATGTATACGGACACTCGGGTTTATTATATATTTCGTTCGTGTACAAGTACAGGTGGTAATTAGAATTGAGGTTGAGCTTTTAAAATGTAATTTATTTTTAAGCGTTTTAACTTATCATTTGGGACACGTACTCGATTACATTAACCGTATGCAAAAACCAATGATTATGAATGCGTACCTCATTACAAATTGCAAAAATACATTTTCTCCAATGTAAGCAAACTAGTCGTCTTCTTTGTGGTTTTTAGTTGACTCTCAAGCTCCCGCTAAAATTAATGTTTGAATATTCAATTAAAAACTTGAGCGTCGCCTAACAAATTTTAATGGTTTTCTCGACAAGTGAAACCTTTAAAAGGCTTTAGCCGAAACGAATATTTTTTCGCGAACAAACAATAAGACGCACAAAAATGTCCTTTAAAAAAACACAATGCGCAATTATTCGATTTCGATTTTAAAAGAGCGGCTTTTATGAAAAAAAAGGTTACTTTAAATCACCGAGGAAAAAAAGGCATTCATTTGAAATTCTATTTTACGTTCGATTAAGCTGAAGTACTCTTTTTGTCATCTAACTTTTACCGGCAAAAAACAAAATGCTTCTGTTTCAACGGGAAAAGGCTCGTAACGCAATTTTCGCAATAAAGGCAACTTTGCCAACACACGATAAAAGGAAAAAAAAAGAATTCCAAATAAATTAAGCTCGTTGTTCGGAGTAACGTAGCCATGAAAAGTTTCCCTGTCAACCCAATAACCCTTTACAAACTTTCATTTAACCAGAGCAAGCAGAATTAACCGCTGGCTATTAATGAGTAAAAAGTCTCGTTGAAAAAGGCTACACATCCGAGAGAGAAAGAGAGCTTGCTGCGTCGAGGCTTCAAATCGATCCCGGCCGATATCCTGCCATCCAACACTGTCTCTCTCCCTCTTCCTCTCGGATCGTCTCTTTCTACCATCTGGCCCTGAGGCAAACTGCAACTCGTCGCCATCATCATCTTGTCCCTCCGGCCGCTCCGAGGGCAAAAGAGCTCCGGAGCGAGTGTATCGCCGGCCGGAAATTAACATGACAAGTGTACAATCAAGCCGGTCTCTCTCGCTCGCTAACAAGATCGGCTGCCGCTCTCGCGCCTCTGCTCTCTCTCTCTCTCTCTCTCTCTCTCTCTCTCTCTCTCTCTCTCTTCCTACTCGGGCCCCCGGCAAATTGGCCCGGGCCTCGTCTCGTTTTCCCTCGACTCGCGCCGATTAGAAAACCAATCGCACACGTAACCCCCGCTGCTCTGTCTCTGATGTGCTGCTGCTGCAGCTCCGGTGAAAGCTCTCGGTTTCTCCGGACGTCGTTTCTACACTCCATCTCTCGTTACCTTTTTTTTCGTCTTTCTTCAAAACCGAGCCTTGGAAACTATATCAGTTTCGCGAGTCACGACCGAGAGGAGCCAAGGGACTGAGCTAAGGGAAGGAGAAGACGGGAATGAGGAGGAAGGGGGGCTGCATGAGAAACGAAAGTCAAGGGGGCCTGGGTGGCTTCTCGCGACGATGGAATTTTAGCTTGTTACGACTGTGTTGCGGTTTTTGAATATTCAGACCTACTCGAAAGAGAGACAGAGAGAGGGAACGGCAGGAGGGAGGGAGGTAGAGCGCATCGTGTTTCGCCAACCAGGCCTCTAGTGGAACGAAACAAGATGTAATTACCAATTTTAGTGGAGAGCGAGCGCGCGCGCCGAATTTTCAAGTGGGGCTATACCGCTTCAGCACAATTGTATAAATTAGTAATTGCGCTGTCCCCACCCCCTTCCCCCCTACCTTTTCCCTCTTACTCGCTTTTCGTGGTTAACATTGTAAAAAGTGATAAATGGTCTGAATGCCCCTATTTCCTGGAATGACGATTCTCGGCTAGCTTGATCGACGTGTAAACAGATATAATTTACAACTTTGACAACGTTATATTGCTTGCTTTAATTAATCACACGGCCGTTTGCAATATGCCGTTTAATTAATACTCGATTTGTCCATCAAAAATCGCGCAATTATTGACGGTATACACATACTTTTACGTTCAGCACACGAGACCAGCCTTACGCTAATTAATTTTCCCTACTTTTGAAATCGTTAAGCCAGTAATTAACCGGTACGTCACATTTAATGATGTCACGTATCGTCAGTCGCGGTATAATTGATAGAATCTTATTACATTAACCGGAAGGCAATTAGAAAAAATGAAGCTCGGAAAAGTTTATTTTTGCCGAATCTGCGTGGAAACCGTTCTCCGAGAGCCTGGGATATTCATGAATAGAATCGATTAAAATCGGTGGGAAAGAGAGCATATGAATAATCCAGCGCGTATATTATAAATCGACGCCGCTCACCAATGCGCGTGTGCAGCACAAGCTGCAGCAGCAGTCGGCTTTCATATCCGTCGTTTCGAGATTGCGGCCGATCGGACGATAGCAGCTCTCGGACACATTCCTCGGGCAGCCTACGCGCGTTTGGCTGTATGCTCTCGTCATCCCGGCGAGTCCGGTCTAACGTTTTTGACGCGATATTAATTGGAAAACAGGCCGCTCTGTAGCCATGCAGCCCCGACTATAAGCATTCTTCATTATGCTAATCCTAAGCGCAGCGGCTCCTCTAAACACCGGCCGATAACGAATTGAAAATCGAACGGACCACGGGGAGAAGGCACATTTTCCCTCTTATCGCTGCATAAGCCCATTGAACTCGGTAGCCCTGCATAATTGCTCGGCTAGATATTATGCATTACCCTGGCCGATGCAGGAGCGCCTTGAAGAGCCGCGGTGCAAGCTGAAGGTGAAGCGGCATTCGAGTCCGGCAGGCTTAGCATCGGCATGCTGGATCGGTAAATTTACCGAGTTCTCGGGGATCGCGGGAGCGTTGCGCCCTTTGGTCGCTTTATAGCGCTTGCGGACGAGAGCGAGGGAGAAAAAAACGGAGCGAAGCCGGGGAAAGCAGGAGCCAGGGCGCTCGTGAGCCGATCCACAACTCGGGTAAATATGAATGTGGCCGGGGCTACGTTCGAGATATAATCGATCGGCTGCCTCCGCGGGAATGTATGCACGGCTGTGTATGTATATATGAAGGAGGGGGGGCTCTGGCTGCGCTTCCTCTTTCTAGCCTCTTCCGCTTCTCGCTTTCTTCGCGCCGCAAACTGGGACAGTCACGGAGTATCAACGTCACGCCAGACGGCAAATATCGCGCGCGCTCGGGTTTCTTTTTCGCTGGCTTGCCGAGGATAAGCTTATCCCCATGCCCCGCTATACCGCTGCTGCTGCTGCTGCCCGACCGAACTCGAGCTATCTGACTCATCTACCTACAGCGCCCAAGATTTCACTCGGCTGTTCGCGTGTCCCGGGACCCGGAGTAGCTGTTTGCTCGGCCCTGGGAAATTTATGATACCCACTCGATGGAATTGTTCGTGACAATGACTTTATCAGCTCGACTCGGAGTACGGCTTTTTCTTTTTGTTTAAACTTTTACTTCGCACACTTTGTTTTGCTTGCGATACGTCGTTATTCTGTACTGCATTGATTCGTTGTGTGTGTGTGTGATGCACGTGACGCTATTTCATGACAATATTGACGATACTATTGACTCTGAAAAATTGCATTGTCATTCTATCCGTGTAACGTTGACTGAACGCACGTAACGCTCAGCTTGTATATATCATCTGATATCTGATGCACATACTATTGACGAAAATAAATTCGAGTCGCATCTTAAAAGTACGTCTACTACGCCTTTCTCGCTTTATAATTTACGTCTGAGAAAAGTGAAAGTTGGAAACGCAGCAGATTGTCTCAATATTTAACAAATAATAAACTAGGTAAATTATATACATCGTTAAATACGTGTAATAGATAACTCCGCATGGATTTTTAACGACTGTACAGCAGGTACTAGAGGGTAAAGCTGTGTAACTCAGGCCGGCGTAAGCGAGAGCGTACATTTTCTGTCTTTCTGTTGTGCTCGTAATTGTTGTGTAGCAGAGTACGGTAATAACTACTTGCTTATAAATAATATTTAATTGAACGGTTAAGAGAGCCATTCATTCATCATATAAATCAAATAAAGCCTTAGTAAATAACAACAATGTCCGCGTTGCTGAATGCCCGTTAGAGTTTGAAATTTTAAAGCGCATAGGAAAGCCAATCGCTACTCCCAAATTTACTTTACGTAACGATACGCTGCTCATGCATATAACTCGAAAATCGTTTTCAAGAATCCATAAAATATGTAGCCCGAAAAATGAAACGATTCAGCTGATATACATAAAGACATTGATTTATCCTCGATTAAAACCGGCAGCTGTGGCGCTGGTGAATGTAATAATAAATTTTGCCGAAACAAACAGTTAGTCGGCTCTAAACAACGTTCATAAATTTCTCCGGGGTGTTCATTACGCGCCTCGTCTTTTGCGCCCGCGAGCACAAAGTCATAGAGCCGTGTCGCATGAGAAATTCGGGCTATTCAACGCTCAAATTGTATCTCGCCGCATAACAAGAGGGAGAAAATGCAAAAAAAATGGAGGTTATTCCGGGGAGCAAGAGCAATTCGAGGGGGTAATCCGGCTCGTCACTCGCAATCAAGATTATCGAGGATGTTGGCGGGACAGGAGCGGTTGGCAAGGAAAAGCAGGCCCAGCTGGCCGAAAACAAGAAGGCCAAGTCGTCCGAAAATTACAGCTCTTCCAGGAGGCTCTCATCAGGGTATCGCGCGCGCGTATAAGTATACCAAGAGGCCGGAGCAGCGGTGGCAGTTATCTCTTTGTGGTCCCCCTCGATTTGGCCGGCGTTTTCTCGCGCGCGTCACTCGCGAACTCGGTTGTGCACTTGGTTTCGTTAATTCCCCGGGAGTGCAAGTGAGCGAGCGAGAGAGAGAGAGGCGCACGGTGGTGACGACGGTGCGTCGGCATAAAGAGCTGACGCTGCCGGCGAATGGCTTTTTAGTATCGCCCCTCCCGTCTGCAGAGGCAGCCCAGTCGCATCAGAAGCAGCAGTAGCTGCTGCTCTCTCTCTCCGTCTGCCTCATTCGCGGTGTGCCGGTGCGGGAGCGCTGTCCACCACGCAATTCCTGATTTCCAGGGAGGAATGCCGCTTACCGCGACGTAAACTCGTTACGAGCTATGTTTACGACCTTGGACGATTCCAATTACCGCTAAATCTCTCTGGAATTGACTTTGAGCGATAAGTTTTACTTTCGTCGGCGCGAACGCGCCTCCTACCTCCGACGGGCTTAACCGCCACTCTCTCCCTCTCTGGCAGGACTCCTGGAGCAGCAGTACCACTACCAAGCACCACCACCACCACCACCACCATCAGCAGCAGCAGCAGGCAGCTTTTGTATGAGCGCGCTTGTGTGGGTTGTTACGTGCGTGGTGGCTCTGCGAAAGTGGTTTCGCCATTTCCTTCCTGCTCCTGCAGGCCCGCTCTGGGCGCACACACGCGTACAGGGCTTGTCGTCCGTGTGAGCTCGAGCGCGGCGGCGGCGGCTTCTCTCCCCGTGAAAAGTCGTTTGCTCGCGCTTCTCTCGGCGAATTCAGCCCGAGAGAGAGGGAGAGAAAGCTATGGGAGCTGCTATCGCGTATAGGTGTATACATAGGGAAGAGAGCGAGCGAGGCGGCAAGAGGAAGTTGCTGATGGAGGAAACAAAAAGTATATCGCCGTGGAAGTTTCCTCTCTACCTGTTTGCCCTGTGTGCTGCCGCGAGTGCATCGCTAGATAGGGAGCAGAGGTGAGGGATTAGCAAAACTACTTGCGGAAGGATACAGCAACTCTCTTGGCCCCCACCCCCCGTCCTTCTCACGCTCCAGGTCGATGGGAGAAATTTTCATTAACGGGGCTCCTTCATCCTGCAAGCTACACACTCTCGCTGAGATAGGCCAGCACGCGACGGAAATTCAAACCGACTGCGTCATTGATTTAATAATCGAGCGATATCGTTTGCTCGTGATTTCGTCTATCGCTCACGGGGCCGCTCGGCAAATTCCATTTTCCCACTAGGCAGAGCCGCGTGCCCGTGTATGTGCGGGCGCATGTATCGGAAAACGGATTTGTATAACTATTGTCATCGTTAATGTTGCTAGTGGCGAGCATTGTCGTGCCATTAGCGCAACCAGTGCGGTAATCTCGTAGAGAATGGCTTTATTGTAATCTTCCGCGTAATTACCGCAAAACTATCTGTTCGCATATTGCACTTTGAACTCTGCCGCAATTATCCTCGAAATATAATTGCATTGTCGTGTAGACATGTGATTCGAGCCTTTTCCACTATTTTTTCGCCTTGCATTATATTTTGATTAAATGAACATTTTCTTGCGCCGTCCTCCGAATAATTTTTCACTAATTTTTATTTCAAATTTATATTCCACTAGCTGAGCTTACATTATGAAATAACTTAAATTTCGTTGTTATAATTTGATGTAGCTTCAACTTTTCGTTCAAGTATAATTATGCTCACACAAAGTCTTTACGTGTTTCGTTAAAATATTAAGCAAAAGTACGTCAAGAATTTTTTAATTAATTACTCTACAAATACATTTTAATAAAGTATATATATATATATATATATTCGGCTGGAAAAGTTTGGATTTTATCAGGGTATCTCGGTCAAATTATTAATAACCGCGTATAGTTTAAAAGCCGGGGCTATCATCGACGTACACATTCTTACAGTAGACAGCTCGAAAGTCATCATCTAAACATTTTCATTTAATACGAAGGCTATTATAGCAAGCCAACGAGCAAAGTAAATTATCGTTAAAATCGTGGGCAATGAAGAATGTTTTAGTGCCATAAAGACACATGCCAAGCCAAAAATACACTTTAACTTTACTGCCGTCTCGCGACGACGACGCACGGAACAATTCGTACCTTATTTTTCAGCCACGCCATAAAGCTCGCGTATCGCGCGATCTTTACCGTCCTCGAGCTTTTTCCCTCCTCGAGCTCTCCGGGAGAAAGAGAGGGGAAGCACGCAGAAACGAGCTCCACGAGGAGAGGGCGAAAGCAGCAGGGGGGGGGGTTATAAGCGCAGAGCTCGACAGTGAAGACGGAGATGAAGAGGCTTGCGACGCCCGTTAATTCGCGAGGGCTTTTGATGTAGCATCTTGCGCGCGAGAGAGAGAGCCCATCCTCTAATAAGAGCGAAATCCGAGCGTAGCCTGTGCGCACGCACATATAACAGGCTACGCGCGGCGGTCGATGCGCCGTACGTCCGCGAGCGCGCACCTACACGCACAATTTTTGCTTTGATTTACGATATTAGCGCTGCTTGAATGGCTCGTTAGCTACATTGTCATCGCGGTGGATTGTAGCTCGGGCATCGAAAATTTCCTACCGCCAAAGGCACGCCCCTCCGGTGTCTGCCTACAAGCTCCCGTCCACCGCTCTCGTTATTGCGTTAGACTTTGTTGACTATTTTCTTTCTGTTCGTGATTTTTTAGTATCTGATTTACGCGCGCTTTGTTTTCCTCGTTACTCGCTGCTATCGCTAAAAATCACCAATGATGACGATGAACGCTTGAATTTACCTTTTTTCGTTTTCTTTTTTTTAAACCTCGATCCTTTATGCACATTCAAACATTTGTCTAAAAAAATGGATTTTTAAATGCTCGCCGCTTAAATGACATCGACAATTTTACGTGTCGTTTGAACCGCATCGCCCACGCAGTTTTCCTCTAAACACTGTCGCGTCAAAAGACCTAGTCAATCGATCGGCAAAAAAGTGCTCGGTGTAAAGCAAAAAAAAAGGAAGCGGAAAATAAAAAAAGCAAAAAAAGTAATAAAAGCGTTCACACGCGTGTAAACACGCGTACTTTCTTTCAGTTCGGAGAATTGATTTCGTCCCGCCGGCAGTTATTCCATTTTTCAAAGCGTTCGTTCACGCTATTGATGCAGAACGACAAAGTCTGCCGCAGTACAACGCAATATTCCGGTCGAGCTAAAGAAAAGCCAGCAGCGCGAGCCCCCCGCCCCCTCCGCGGCAGATAAATCAAAAGCCTCTTCCTCCCCGCCAGCGCCGCAGCCCCTCACCTTTCGCCCTTTCTCTCTGCAGGGCGGTTCATCGAAAAAGTCACCTGTTAGCCCAGGCCCGCCACTTTAATGACCGAGCCTGCCCCGATGAGGCACACTCGCGTAGCACGGGACCGTCGAAAAATATCTAACAATTAGCGAGTGATTTGTGGCCGCGTCCCAGCAAATTTACACGTGGAAGCCCGAGTAGGCGCGGACGCTCGTTATCAGGCCTCCTCTCGGCCGGGTCGTAAGTCATAGGCATCGTCGAGGCGGGCCGAGTCGTTTTTCGGACGGAATCGACCACTTGACCCTCCCTTTTCCTGGCCCTCCCCTCCGCCGAGATTTTCTCCGTTAACGACAATCGGCCGCGGACCGGTCGGTCCATCTTGCCAAAGCCCCGGGCATAATGAGGGGAATGTCAGCGTATTACGCGATACGCCCGGCCGGAGCGAGAGAGAAAAAAGGGGAAAGGGAAAGGGGCAGAGAAAGCCCCGGGGCCCTCGTTACACGCGGTTGACGGAGCGATAACGAACGCTGGCGACGCAAGTGGCAGTCGACGAATTTATTGTTACCTCGTCAGACCCGCGCGCCCCTTTCGGCTTTCCGGTTTTCAGTGGCTTTTAATTTGATAAATATTGCGGGACTTGCGTCACGTGGGGCCTGCTCGATAATACGCCAGAGCTTAGGGCTGACCACCGCTACGACGTACGGCTGACGAGCAATTAACCTCTTCTAAATGACTTTCAGATTGGACTTTTCTCCCTTCGGCTCTCTCCGACATAAATTGGAAAAATTCAGCCGGGCTTTTTTTATTCGACTTTAAGATCCGAATGGATTATAAACTTCTCTAATAACCTGAATGTTAGATTGTAAGATGACTTTTAAATTGACGTTTTAAATGCGTAAATCTAAAATAATCCGCCGATAATTAGGGGAAGTCAAAAGTTGTAAGCTGGGCAAAGCTGTCGAAGGCAAAAAAAATGTGAAAAGACTGTGTGCGAGATGACTTCAATAAAAATATAATATTGGCCTTTTGCGCAACTTTTTAATAGTCGTTATAATGCTAAATTTTAATTAATTTGAATGGCATGTAAACTGAAGATTCGATTATTAAAGCGTGCTTATTACTAAAATTACATTTATCTACTGATTCGTCCGACAATTAAATGTTTAACTTTATCTCCAAATTATTTTTTCATTCGAATTTAACATTTATAACACGACTTTCCAATTAATATAAATTAAGCGACTTATTAAAAATAATTTTGTCAAATTGATATTTAACTCAATATAACACCTATTGTGAATTGGAGAAGGACAGTTTTATTCCGACTAAAATTAAAGTGAACGTTCGAGCGCGAACTCCCTGCGGACACGTACGGATAATTTTATTTCCATGTAGCGTCGTTATCGTAAAAAAGTATTCGCGAAAACAAGAAGTTAAAATGCTTAAAATTTAATAAATAAATAGGCGCCAAGTAAATGAAAGGTATCTCATGCCTTTTAACCGTTGTATTACGAAAGCTTTCCTAAATATCAACATAATTTCAAATATAATTCAATCAAAGGAAATTGCCCTCGGCCGCAAACTTTCGCAAACGACTTCCTCCTTCTGCTCCTCCTCGGAGGCAACCGCGTTATTACAAACAGCTCTCGTCTTAAAAACTCAAGTGTATACCCAATGACTTCAATTTCCCGATGCACCGGGCGCTCGCCTGTAAAGGAGAGGTATAAAGGGCCAAGGGGAGGGGAGAAAGAAAAAGAGGCATAAACAAGTGGGCCCGAACGAGCAGCAGCCGCGTCGTCCGAGCCGGGTTTTTCCCCTCGTGCTTATTAATTGAAACTAATACCGCGATTATGCAAAATCTGCCGGGCCGGTCGCAGCATCATTTCCTTTTTAAATCAAGAGCGTTATTAGCGATCGGCGTGTATGCGGAGTAGGAGGAAGTGTGCGCTTTGCTCCGCTCATTCTTTCTTTCTCGCCCGACTTAATTCGCGATTATCGCTGCGCTCTGAGAATTGCCCTCCGAAAAAAGTAGCTGCCCTCCCCCCAGCCCAACTCTCTCTCTCTCAGTCGCGTCAACTTTTATATTCGAAATTAAGTTAAACTGTTTTTAATGACTTCTTCGTAGCCCATCTCATCCGAGCTCCGGGTGCACGCGCATTTGCATTCCGAGCCGCTCGCCAGTAATTATGAGATAGCCTCGTGCGCGCCGGCGACGGTGGCGACGCGTCCTCCTCCCGCCGACTCTCTCTCTCTCTCTCTCTCTCTCTCTCTCTCTCTCTCTCTCTCTTACTCTTGCGCTGTGAAATTATTCGCGAATTCTTATTCGAGCGCGTCTCCACTTACCAGACTTTATCCTACGTGCCGGGAATAAGCGCGTAGCAACTGAGAAAGAGAGAGAGAGAGAGAGGGAGGCAGAGTGCGCAGAGAGTAGAATATCCCGTCGTAATTCTTTGCGAATTTCCTAATGTGCCGCTGCTGCGCTGGCATCCCCTCCACCCCCGTCCCATTCCGTCTTTATCTCGCGAGAGCCGAGCGCACTCGGCTAGATTCCTACGACTGCGTGCCGGTTGTTACCATTATTTTAATTTTTACGCGGCCCGGGGCCTCAAGTCGAGAGCCGTACCCCCGGCGGCCCCTGGCACTATACGACAAAGACCGCTACTTTCCAAGAGAATTTCAACCGGCCGAACATTTATTGCACACTTTGCGCATATTAAACGGTTATGCGCGTGAAAATTAATGGAGCTGCGCTGCAGGCCCGCGAGTCGTCCTATACCCAGCCCAGCAGCCCATGTCAGCCAGCGGATAAAAAAATAATGAGGGAAGAGCAGCTTACTACTCTTTCTATCTCTCTCTCTCAGCTGTGTTTTTCCCGGAGATTTGCCGCGTGTGACTCTGCGTGCGCGGCTGTTTTACGCTTTTTACGATAGAAACAAAGATTTATCCAATACTGGATATTGAGCTCGCAAATATAATGCAAGTGAGCTAACATAAAACAGGATTTTTTTCTCAGCGACATCGGGTCGGACGTAGATTTGACTGCGAGAAAATAGCCGGCATGAGTGACAGGATCAAAAACCGAGAAAATACTTTTACTCTACTTTCCAGAGTCAGATAAATAACGAGAGAAAACTTGAGTTTGTAATTCGTTCGTTGAAAAAATATCAGCGCGTCAAGAGCATTCTGGCTGATCTGTGCAAGCCCGCATAATAAATATTCGGCCGCGAATACTCTTTCCCTCTCTCTGCCTGGCGCGAGTAAGACTGCAGGAGGACGTCGTCCTCTGCGTGAATCATCTTCAGCGTGCGACGCTTTCTCAGAGCTGCCAAGCTCGTGCTCAGTACGTTAGGGGTATCTTTTCGTGTGTCCTATACGCGACCGCCGCAAAAAATAACGAGGTAGACGAGAAAATATTTTGCAGGAAGACACGAGGTAGCCCGCTGGTTCACGCGAATACGGTAACCCGACACTGCTTGTATGGAAAAAGAGGAGCTCAACGTTTTGTTTTTCATCTTTACGCGAGAAGGTAAAATTTTGAGATTCTCTCGAGAAGAAGAAGTACTTTAACTTTGCGGTCCGACTACTTGAAAAAGTTTTGGATTCCGATGATCAGCATTGCCAGTAGTTTCGGCATAGGTCTGCAGCCAACGAATCACTACGCTGCTATATTAACGTAGTCTCTATAGCGTCCGCTCGTAAATTCTAACCACTACGCATAGGTGGCAAAAAATTTACCGCTGGACCCACTGAAGAGGGGGCCGAGGTCGGCGTCCATAAAGGACGATAATAGCCCTTGGAACGTCGCGCGACTATTTGGCCTTTGCGTCCTTCTTGGCGTTATGGCGACGTTTGTAGGTACGTATCTGGTCAACGATGAATGTATATGTGTGTGGCTGCTGCTTTTCTCATTCTCTGGCCATACTCTTTGTTAGCCACTGCTTGCGATTCTCTTTTCTTGTGCGCTCGCATTCCGTTCCCTCGCCGTTCGCAGTGAGGCTGAGGTGGGTTGGGGGAAGAGGGGGAGAGACGAGGTGGCCAGCCCGTAAGGGAGTGGTAAAAAAACCCGTGGTCCTCGTGGAATAATGATTGGCCCCGGCTAATAAGCTTAATTAATTCGAATGCTTGCTGTTTAATTACTTGCTCGACCGCCTCGGTTGCATTGGCCACTGAGAGCCCCACCTGGACAGCGACAGACACTAGCCTCTATACGCGTGCCGAGCTTGCCTTGTCGTAATTGATTTTGGAATTTCGGGAATTAAGTCAATCTACCTTCCTGGCCTTTTTCATAATGACTAAATTTCGATCGGCTCCGTGCGGATTGAGTAAGATTCAACCGATATACGTTATTGTCACGCATCGTGTAATTGAATTCGTATATAGCCCGAGAGAGCGATGAGATCACGCGCTTGAGCATTATGACCAAATAAAATTGACACTCGACTTAATCTTCGCTACTTTTATCACGATCAATCCATTTCAATTATAAGCCTGTACATTTTAACAATTTTGATAATTACCAGGATTATATGGAAATTCACGGCTTGCACACGTTTATGTGATATTGAGTCCATTTCATTAAGAATAATAAATACACTGAAGTTCTTTTAACGCGATAAAAAATGTTAAATTAAAAGAGCAATAATAAATTGTTCAGCAATGTAACGTTGTATTTTTTCCAGTCGAACGATTATCCCACTCGCAGACAACTGTTTTCGCGTTCTTATTGAAATACTAATTGGCATAGTCTTTGAAAGAAATAAGAGAAGGTAGGAGAGTCGAAGTGGGGATGAACAATGAAGCAAAGCCGAGTCTATAATTATCATCACCTGGAATAACGGCGTTTCAGCGCAGCTAGAGCCTGAATGAGAAAAAGAAAAGTATTTGTAAAAAAAGGTTAGCATAGAGAGCGGCGAAGAGACGATCTGAGAGAAAGAAAGAGGGGGGGTAGCAGATACAGGCAAGCAGGAAACAGCGAAATAATCGATAACGTACATCGGACCTACGAACGTAAGAGGCTCTCGAGTGCGCCGGCTGCTCGCATGCATGCATGCATGCGCTGCTGTGCGACACTCGGAGGCCGATCTCGTCGCTGCGGATGAGCAGAGAGAGAAAGAGAAAGAGGAGCCTCGGGAGCAGCTTCGCGTGTTCTCCATTATATCTGTCCGAGCGATTTCCGCGGCCCCGGCGACCCGACGAAGGCCTCGACGTCTGTCGTGCCCGCGGTCGTCTCTTCCTCTCTTCCACCTTCTCCGCTACTGCCAGCTCGTCCTCGACTAATATAAGGCCCTTGGCAAAGTGCAGCACGCGCCTCCGCGCGCCCGATGAATTTTCCATTGTTCGACAAAAAGGACACTTTCTTTCTCTCTTTCTCTCTCTTTCTCTTTCGCTCGCTCGGTGATCGTTACTTATTTATTGCGCACGAGCGGAGTATCGATTTTTTGCCATTCTATTTGCCCGCTGAGGATTTCTTTTCTTTTGGGCCTCGACTTTTCGAGGACTCGCGAGCGGGTGAGCGCTGCGATGAGCGAGGGATAATAAAAAGGGACGCTCGGGGGAAAGTCAGAGCTGCCGGCGGAGAAGCTGGAGGAAGAGGACGCGGGAGGACGAGTGGTCTGGAAGTGGAGTCGTCGGCGGACCGTTCGGGGCTGTGGGGGTCAGGGGGGGCAGGGAGAAAAGTTCGGGACGGAACTGTCGGGTCTTTATCGCTCCCGAGGAGCTGCTCGTGCCCGGGAGCTTTTTCGCCCGATAAAGCTCGCGCCGCGCTAACGCCGCTTCTCGTGTGGCCTCTGCAACTAGCAGTGTGCAGCGAGGAGAGGTCGAGGAGGCGAGGGGGGCTAGGGCTCACTTGTAAACTTCGTTCGAGCGATGAAAGGACACGTGCGCGACGTGGCGGGAGCAAGAGGTCGAATGATAAAAACGACGCGCAAAGTCGCTGCAGATTAAGCTGCGACGAGGTTAGAAGTTGGCGCGCGCACCGGAGTTGCCGACGACTCTCGAGTTGGACGCGAGAAAAAGATCGCTCGGTCAGATAAAACATTTCCCTCGTATGCTTAGTGAAATTGTTAAGCGCTTTTGCGGAATAATTTACAACTTCTCGCGGACAGATAAAACTGGTGGAATTAAAGACTATTTTTCTCGGCCTATTATTATGCCGAATTTATTTACAAGATTTCTTTTAACACTTTCAGGTTCCAATCAAAATTTACGATAAGTTCTCAATAATATTCTTTATTATTATTATTATTATGTTCATTTATTCAGAAAAATTATTAGATCGAAAAAGGTTTATACGACAGTACAACTGCTGACCAAAATGAACGAGAATCCAATCGTTATGTAAATTTAAAAAACGTAATATGCCAAAATTTACGTATGCTCGATAACTGTCGTCTACCTCGCAATTTGACATTTGGAAAATTGCGAGAAAAATAACCAGACGTTACCAAGCATGCAAATTAGAATTGTTACAATAACAGTCGAGGCTCAAAACCATCTAAAATAACAATGATTTAATCGCATAAGCGGTTTATAAAAGCGTGCCCATTACACAACAGCTTAACGCGCGCAGATTCCGCGTTTATAATTCACATTTCTGTAAACATAGACGTGCTTGTTAAAACCGTTATTTAAGCGCGAAAATAAATAATGCCAGCCTTTTCGGCGCGTTTAACTTTAATAACTCGGCGAATCTGCGTTTTCTCATGAATTTTACGTTTTGTCCCTCCACATCGAAAACTCGGAAATGACGATGAATTTCCGGTTTAATACTTAATCAGCTCCGAATCGCAAAAGCGTAAGTAGGGTTGAAAAAAAGCAGCTCGTGTTCCTCGTGAAAAAATAATATCAACGCACTTTCCATCATCCTGACGTAGAGCGAGTTTAATTCGTCAGCCGGTCGCTCGAGTTCTGGCAATCTCGTTGCCGACGGGGGTTGAGACATAAAAAATTGAAAAGCTCGCGCGAAAATTGCAGTCGGAGAAAATTTTTCGACTGCAAAGAGATGAGCTGGCTCGGAGGCGCGTTGCTTCTGAGAAATGAAATCGCCGAGACGGACCGGGGCGAAGGAGGGGAGGGGGCGACCGACTTACTTCAGCGTAAACACACGGGATCCAGGCCTGAGAGAGAGAGAGAGAGGAAAAGGCATCCCCTGGCAAGGAGTAGGATCGGACGAGCGAGTTTCCCCGAGAGCCAGAAAGCGAGTAGAGGAGTCAGCGAGGGAGGTGGGTGGGTTGGGGGGGGGGAAGGGAGCTGAGCAGTGGGTACATCTGTTCGATCACCGGAAGTACTAGTTGGGTTAGTTTAGTCGTTGATCGAGTTAGTGTAGTTAGGCGGCCGAGGTGGAAGAGAGCACCGCGGCCGGATGACAAATAGCAGATGAGCCATCGGGATTCTGCGCACGTACGTACTACCAAGTGTCTTCCCCCTTCCCCACTCACTCTTTCCCTCTCTGTCTAACTCCCGCTTTCTGGTGCTCGGGGGGCCAGCAGCTCTCTTGGCGAAGCCGAGCAAGCTCTCCGTCTCTCTCTTTCTGCTTCTCTCTTGGCTACATGCTCCTCGGCAAACGTAACCTTTCACCCGGCCAAGCCGAACCCTCAAGGGTGATTTAATGCTCCCGTTTGATCCGATATTCTTTACAAAGTTTAGCTCCTTCTCAGCTTCGAGCGTCTGGCAGTCCGCCGGCGTCGTCGTCTTTGGGCCCTCTCCCTTCCCCCAGTAGCAGCAGCAGCAGCATAGCCTCATCTTTGCCTTTTCCATCCGTCGAGAAGAGATGGTGAATGGGGGTATGGGGCGATGGCGTTCTTTCAGTCGGGCAAAAGAACTTTTCTGGACGCGAAAGACGCTTTCACGAATCTCTTTACGTTTAATTCAATGGCCGAGCGGCCTCGCCATTACTCGGCTTCCCCCCCTTGGCGCCGGCGCCCGATAATGAGGATTTTTTTATTCACCGGCTCTTCCGCGCTTGCAAAGCAGCCCCGCATTGTGCGAGTTATATGCATATAGGCGCACAATGAGTCCGACGTACAGCCGCGGCGCGTCGTTGCCGGAAGCCCAGCCGTGCGTGCAGTCCGACTGGAACGAGGGACGATTATCACGCGGCTCTAGGCACCCCAAGACGCTTGGGATTGGATGATACATGGCGAGCCGAGATTGCGGCCGAAGTGCCGTAAGTCAAAATTTCGCTGCTGCTCGAGAGTTATTGTTGCAAGCGCGAAATGCGCGTTATATCCGTTATATACAAGGGCCTACTCTCCCATTCCCATTCCCACTCTCTCTCTCTACATCTATCTGCAGATATTCAGCTCACATTTAAGTGGGTGTTTATGACCGGCGAATAAATTGATGCTACGTGTGAATTAAGTCTGATGTACACAAACGTAAATACGAAAATTACGAAGTATTACATTTTTTATATTTAGAAAATGTTTTCGAGTAACGTCTTAATAAACAAATCTAAATTAAAAGTAGAGGATTACAAATTGATAAGAATGAAATTCTTTCGCGAAGAATAAGGAAAATTTAAAGAGGGTAGCTTGAAAAGAAATATTTTAATAAAAAGCATTGTGGAGTGGTGAAAAAAAAAAGATTTCAAAGAAAATTGTGCAGCAGACAAGTCATAATTTTTCTTTGAAATTAATTTAGCTGCGTGAAAATCCAGTTGCTTGAACGTATTGAAAGAGCGTTTTATATATTGTGCCCGGGGATAATGATAAAACTGGCCGCGTGTGCACATTGTTCCGGATAATTTTCATACGCGTAAAGGCATTCACAGGCCGCACCTGCAGAAATCTGGGCTTTTTGTCGTCGTCAACTCGGCCCAGCGCTCCGCCGAGGGACAATCGAAATTGCGTGAGTAATACGCGCCCGACTCGCTGTCTTTTTGTCGTTTTAAGCGTGCAAATGTACCTGCCGGGGGGAGAGAGCGATACGCAAACGCGTTTCCATTTGCCAATGAAAAGCCATTGTTGCCCACGGAATTTTTCCCCCCCGATAACCCACCACATTCGAGCCGGAGGACTTTTGCCTTTTTTTCCACTCGACTCTTCTGGTCGGCGAAACAACTTTTCCAGCGTCGCCAGGACAAATATTTATCGGCGCGAATCAGATTTGCCATTCAGCGCTAGCGAAAGGAGATGCACACGCTGGTTTTCGTCTATGTGTAGTCTGCTCGCGTCGTCGAGTCGCTCGCGAGAGGTCAAAGTGGTCAGGGGAGAATGGGCCGAGGAGAAAATGCGGACTCCGCGGGGATGGAAAAGTTCCGCAGGAGCTCATACAATCGCGGAATTGAATCTGAGAAAATGTCGAGAAAGGGGTGGGGCAGCGCTCGGGGCGGAGGGAAGTCGCGGCAAGTTGGAAAATCGTTTTCACTCGGCGAATTTCGAACGAGCGTCCCGGCTCTGCTCCTCGGGACAAAACAATTTTGCGCAGGAGGCTCGCTCGCTCGGAGAACGACTGGGGGCCCGCTGGTTATGCCCCGAGGGTCAGCTTTTCTCCCCGGAGTAGCGCGGCAGGCGCTCTCGAGGTTTTTTGATGAAAATGCCACGAAGGGGAATAACGACTAGTCGACAGTCGCAACTTTTCCAATGGCTTCTTGTTTTTCTCCTTTCCTTAACGGCATTACACTGTCGAAGGCCATTTTATTAAATTTCGAGCTAGACTTCCGGCACAGTTTGCTGCTGCTGCTTCTGCTGCTCCTGCGGCACTGAATAATTTTCCGTCTGAAAAATTTTAATAATGTCTAACGTTTTATTACGAGCTTTTTCTTTTGTCGCGCGAAAACGCGCTTTATCCTTGACGCGGCCGGCACTGGATTTACTATTATTAAAATTAACTTCTCTGTACAGCGGCTGCAGTGTCTATCCAGCGTTTCTCGTAGCGAGAGGGAACGAGAGGAGGGCAGGCCAATGAGCGCTCGGTTAAAAAGCTCAGTCCTCGGCGAGCTTTTTCAGCGCTTGCCGCACGACGAGGGCAAAGCAGAGCGAGCAGCGCGTATTGCAGCACTTTCTTATTATTCTAATTCAAAAGGCCTGCGGCGAGACGCGGAAGCTGCCGGGGAGAAAAGCCAGCGACGAGTAAGAAAGAAAAAGCGAACAACCACCGGGCGAACGAGGAGGAGCGCGCAGAAAAAGCAGTTTGCCGGAGAAGGGGACGCCCGAGCGAAAGCGAAGGTAAATTGTGATCGTGCTCATTCACGTGCCGCCGCCGGCAGCTCTTTAGCCCTACCGAGAGCCCGAGAGAGAGAGAGAGAGAGAGAGAGAGAGAGAGAGAGAGAGAGGGAACGTCCTTATAAACCAGGACGAATTGTCGCGAGAAGAAATAATTCAACGGTCTTTTAATTAATACCTGTATAGTATAGGCAAGTGCCTCGGAAAAAAGTCAATTCACCTCCGGGCTAGCTCTCGATCCCCTCGCCTCTCTTTCTCCCTCTTTCCTCGGACCATTGATCGAAGGTCCTTATACCGTTTATATATGTATACGTACGTAGGGGCATACTCATAAAACGATCGATACATTGGAGCCGTTCCATCTCGTCGTTCTCGCATCCGCTGCCCACCTCAGCCGAAGGTACGCTCGTATGTATAGACACGCAGACAAGCGCGTTATCCGCTCACACGCAAGCCGCAACGACCACGCACCGCGACTTTTCCTCGTGCTCCTTTTCTATTTCTCTCACACGCTGTCCTTTTTACCTGCCCCTCCTGCCCCTCCTCTTGCTGTTCTCTCTCACGCGCTCAATCCTCATACCTTTATCGCATTTCTCGTCTTTGCGTCCTCTGGCTCTTGCCCCCTCCTTCCCACCAGCCACCCGCCCATCCGCTCTCTGCGGCTGGCTCCCCCTTTCTCGACTGTTTTTTTCTCCTGGCCGCGAAAAACAGAGAGCGAGAGAGGCTCTTGTACAGCCATTAACGTCTTTCATGCCGTCGGTGTACGGGGAAGACGCGAGAGAAGCGAATAGGAGACCTGGGGGGGGGAGGAGAGGGGCGAGCTGGCGCGGGCCGCACGTGCGTACCTATAGAGCGAGAGCGAGAGAGAAAGAGAGAGAACAGAAGAAACGGATGTATAGGACAGGCAGGCTTGGGCTGCGTGACAGTGACACATATAGGCGGCAAAGCAAACAATGCATCGCTCGAGGGCGCCTTAATTACATGGCGGCGGCCTTTTTCTCCTTTTGCCGGCTCTATACTCTCTCTTCTCTCTCTCCCTCTTTCTCTTTCTTTCTCTGTCAGCACGGGACGCGCCTCGCACAAGCCAGCGAATATCTCTCGAGTGCTGCGGAGAATATACTACGAGGACGACGATGCGGAGGACAGCGAGCACAGTCTTTCTTCCTACTCTCCTCTCTCGCTTCTTCTCGCGTCTAAACGGAGAAAAAAGAAGCTCGAGCTTGTGCTCGCGAAATATGAAGAAGCAAGCGCTCGGGCTTTTCTATTATTCCTCGGTCTGCTGGCAGGCTCTTCCACGCGCGCTATCAATCTCGGCCCCGCTCCGGGAGAGGAGCTACGACTTAGCGCTCGAATCACTCGCCGGGACGTGAATAACGCGGCGTCGCGCGAGACCTCGGCGCATTAGTGTCCGTCGCGCTATTTTTTCAAGGCCGCCGCACCACCTCCGCCGCTTTACCTATGCACGCCGCCGCGTCGACGAAGTCCGCCGTAATGATCGCTGTATGCCTGTGGGTCCCCGACGGTGCGCAGAGGAAATACTAAGCGTCTCGCAGGAAAAATCGCGGACGGAATAAACTGCAGCGCATCCCGCAACCAGTCTATCCCTCATACGACGCGACTCGTCTCAACGCGACATAAATCTCGAGGAAAAATGACGCCTGCTAGAGATATATCCGCAGTAGCAGGAGGCCCCGTCTCGTCGTTCCAGTCGCAGGGCGAACAATAAGCCGGCTCGGTGTTGGATACGTGTCGGTAAAAATTTAATCAATCAATAAATACTGCAGGCGTGTACAGCCGCTGCTGATGCGCCCCTCGGTGCAGCAGGCGGACGCTGAGGCGGTCCCGAGAGCCGGCTATCGAGCGCAGGGATCTCCGAGGCGGAGGGCTTGCGCATGGCGTAGTCTCCTGCTGGAGCGGCTGTACTACTGGCGGCGGTCCGAGAGCGACGCGCCGGAGATAGTGCAAACGAGCGGTGAAATGGTATATAAGGGAAGAAGAAAGGGAGCGAGGGAGCGGAGATGGATAAGCCGGCGGGGGGAGGTACACGGCCGCGACAGGTCTACAGGCGTGCGCGGGCCTCCCTCGCGTGCCGCCCGTGCGTGAGCGACCCTTTGCGCGCGTTTATCTCGGCCGCACAATCGCTCGTTAAGACGGCCGCGCCAACCGGCGAGCGGGGCGAATCTCTCCGCCGGGGGAAACGTCCCGGCCGCGCTCCTATCGCCACTGTCCTCCTCGTCTACTCGTGATTTTCGGCTTTGACGTGGCCTCGCGCGGCCCGCGTCATTCCGTCTGACTTGCCTCGCGTTACACGCACTCTCCGCGGCATTGTGCGCGTGCAATGAGCAGCCGTTGACGCTCGGCCTGCCTGCCATCGGCCGTCAGTCAATCGGCCGCGCGCGGGGGGCCGGCGCCGATAATGCGCGCGCAAACCCCACCGACGCCGGCAGCAGCCCCCCTTTGTGGATTTGCGCGTCTCCTCGTGCGTGATTCCGCGATCGAGCGGCCCACCACCGGGGGGGTAGGCTTCGACCGCCGCCCCCCCCCTTCCTCCCTTACTCGTACGGGGGTTCTTTGAATGAGGGGCTGCTGCTGCTGCTTGGCTATACAGCCGCTTTTTTTCCTTTTTTCCTGGGCGACATACGAATGGCGATTTTTCCTTCTTTCAGCAGCGGCTCTATTCCCGTGGGCGCGCTCCGCGCCGGAGGGAAGATAATAAAGCCGCATAATTGAATAAATTGACGGTTTTTCGTATCGTGCTGACTGATGGAGAAGCGAGGTGGGGGTGAGCGTGGGGCCACGCTCGCTTTTGCTCTCCTCGTCACCAACGGCTTTTTCTCCCCTTCCCCCTGAGCCTTGGCCTTTTTTTTTGGTCTGCCGAGCTTTGTGCCAGACAGCGGTTCGGACGCGCGATCAGACGAAACCGAGGATTTCATGCGCGGATGATTTTTACTTTATCCGCGTTTTGTTCCCGATGAAAACGTACTTTTACGCGGACAAATTGGAAAAAGATTACTGCTGCGGTTGAATACGACTTTTTCGACAATGCGTGTCAAGAAATGGGATATGATATGGGTCATTTTTTCATATCTCGGTTTCTTTGCGCCTAGGCATACGTGTAATTGTATAAGAGTGAATTGATTAGCATTAATTTCAATTTGATTGCGTACCTGAATTATGCATACATATAGTACAGTGAATGAATTATGTTAAATGCAAAAATCTTTTTTACATTTCCTGCTTAAAAAAGTGATTCAGCACTTTAATGCAAAAACTTTGCGAATTTGAAATATAAAAATATAAAAATCAAATCTGTTTCGTACAATACCAAAGAACAATTGTGAATGAAAATCAGTTTATGGTTTGAATAAATTTTAAGTTTCAATTGATAATTTGTTAAAACAATAAATTTCTTTTTATTGAGCAGTAATCAACTGCATTTGCAATGTTGAAAAATAAAAATAAAATTTTGGAATAAGTTACGGAACAAAGAATTTCATTAACACACTATTTTATAAATGTTTTTTTTCTATTCCTCCGAAACGTAAAAGGTAATAAAAACACAGTCCATTCTCTCGTACGTGTCAAATCTCGAACTAAGCGTTAATTCGCTAATGGTATATAACGGAGGGAGCAGAGGCTGTTCGTAGAAAGCCCGAGCCATCGTCCAGCGGGCTGGCGCGCGTCCCCTCGGTCGAGCGATATCCCTTAATCCCGTTGTCAGCTCGGCAAACTGCAAGGGCGCCGCAGCAAGCCGCGCCAAAATACGAGACGTCCATTTGCATAGTATAAATCGATTATTATAATGGACAATGACACTTTGCGCGGCCCGGTGCACGTACAGCCCTGCTCCCCTGCACCGACCCCATACACATAGCCCCAGTCCAGTCCCCGTTTAGGACTTAAAATGCAAACTGCAGAGCCTATGCACAAGACGCGCCTCGTAAACACGCCGGCAGAGAAAGAGCACGGAAGGGAAGGCTAGTCCGTACGATGACTAGCCGGGCAGGATGTTAAGCCAGCATTGATCGGTATTTGTTCGGTGCGCCGACGGAGCCATGGCCCGCGGCTACGATTATCAATCGCGATTCGGCACTTGCACTCGCACAAAAAGACCGCAATGTTCAGTCAACCCGTTCGCGTCGCTTACGAGATTATGGCCACGCTACTGTGTTTAACGCGTCGTGCATCATCTCTGATCTTCTTTCTCTCTCTCTCTCTTGTGCGCGTGGCACAGCCTGAAAATTAATTAATGTAATGGACGCAGAGCTGTGGCCTCCCGGCGATACTCCAATTTCCCATACCTCTGCTGTCTGCAGTTTTATTACACCACCGCTGCGAGCTATTGTTTTTGCTCGTATCGCGTTGATGCTTCGCGCGAGAGCACACCTCTATGCGGTTGAATTTTGAATATATGCGGCCAGGTGTGGCCCCCAGCTTGTTTCTTTCGGGCTTTTGTCAGGAGCTTGGTTTATCGCGGATTTAATGAAAAGCTTGCTTGTATTTCGACAAATTGCTCTTTGTTTACTTTAATTGCGCGATTATTATTCTCGTATACGTACATTATCGGCAAAAACTTTTATATGGCTTTTTAAACTTTTTACAGATATTCTCGTAAGGTCTTACTTTTTTCATTGGCGTATCATTGCGCAGACGATTGTAACAATTACACTTGGTGTAGGTATAGCGAGAGTGTATAAAGTACATCGTACCTACAGCACAGTAAAAGTAAAGTTTTTAGAGCGTCATTTCAAAAGCGGGGGCGCTTACGCGCTCTCTCGCAGGATCGCTTCCTAATTGGCTCTATGACTGAAGGCAGTCAATTAACTCTGCGGTCGCTGGTGATATACGCAAGTAGCCGAAAGAGAGAGAGAGAGAGAGAGAGAACATATTCCGAAAAGCCCCGGTGCAAACTTGTAAAGAGCAATTCGCGAGAAGCGTTTCTTTAAAGGGCGTCTCGAAATTAGCCATTCAGGAACACGTATTCTGAAGCACTATTTCAAAAGCAGTTTTACATAATGTACAAGCGGAAAGAAAATGAATTCAGCTTCTTGGGCCGTCGGAAAACGCGGGCCACCGCGGACCAAAGGAAATGAGGCGAGGAAGGTTGGGGAGGGGCTGTATACCGAGATGACGACGAGAGAGGGGGGTTAAATGAGGAGGGGGGGCGGTGGGAGAGGAGGATCACTTGATGCTCAAAGACCTTTCACGTCGCTTCCTTCCCTTTATCTTCTCCCTCCTTTGATTCGTCTAGCTCGCTAAAGGAGTAGCAAAACAGACCGGGCTCGAGCGATCTTTAAGAGTCAAAGCTTGCAAGCTCGCCGGGGAATCTTGGGAAAATGCCATCACTTCGCTCCGGGCCAGCATTTTCCGCAAGTGCCGCCTCGGTCTCGCAATCTCTCTTCGAATTTAGTGCTGGCCGCCGAGAGTGGCTCGGTGTGCACCGGCCAGAGACGTACGCCGTCTGGAATACGACGAGGGCGTAGAGTCGAGAGCAGAGGAGAGAGCGGGTATAGTTTATGCGGTGCAGTCGCGTTATTTAGCGGATCAATTGCAGCGAGGGCGGCAAGCAGAGCGGAGGCAGGGTGCAACTCGTAGAGTGGCACGCGCTTGGGACACCGTCGGCTCGCGAACGAGTTACGGGCTTGCGGTTCTCGTGGTCTCGCGCCCGCTGGACTACAGAGCCCTGTCTCTGCAGCCAACTGCGCGCTGCTGCTGGAGGGTCGAGCGAACGGGAGAACACTGCTCGGCTCGCGAGGAGCTAGCATGTACGGGCTGCGTGACCTGTCACCGTGAACGCCGCTGGATTTATAAGCGGACGCCAACTTATCGCATATTTACCTCAACTGCCTCGTTTTAACTTGACCCCCCCTCCCCCGCCAGCGCGAGCGTCGCGCCTCTCGCTCGGCGTATCGCCGCGTTCGCGCTCTCTCCCTGTTTACTTGCTGATACGCTCTCGTATAAACTCCTTTTTCACCTTGGCGAGATAATGGAAGATCGGTAGATTAGGGGAAGAGGAGAGCCCCGATGACAGCCGGCGCCGTTGGGCCTAAACCGAGTAGACTGTTTGGCGTCGAGGCGAGTGGCCCTGCGAGCCAAAGATACGGTCTTGACGTGCACCACTGCACGTATATCTGCGTGCGCATGGGCCCGTGCGTTTCTGCGGTTCTCGTAAACCTGCAGCGTATACGTGTGATCTGAATAATATATGAAGCGAGGAAAAAATAAGCTACGCCGGGCGCTTGTACTGCAGCGAAAAGCAGTTGCGGGCGCGATATGCCACGGCACTGGCTCTCCGCTTTTCAATTCTTCTTTTACTTTTAATGCTAAATGGAAAAGCTTTCTGCCCGCTATGTTTCTACTCGTTTTCTCATGCCGTGGTTTTTAAATAAACTTGCGGTTATTTTCATATTTTTTTTCTTTTCGTGCATAGCCCGAAGAGAGTTTTCTTATTTGCTTCTCTCCCAGGCTAAAGCAATTATTAGAATTCTAAATAAAAAGTTTTTTAATATAAAACTTTTTATTGAAAATATCTGGACGGATATATTGATTTCGTTTATTTGCAGACGAATAAAAATGTCTATTTCGTCGAAATAAAAAGCAATTTTACTCAAATACTTTTTAATATTGTCTCTCTGACGTCTCGACATATCCTCCTGCATTCCGCCGATTCGTGAAGACCGAGCAATTTTTTTTTCTCTAGACACAAGCCACGATATCGCGCACACAAGTCCTAACGTTTGGCGCGACTCGGAAGAAGCTGAGAGCTAGGAGTAACGTAGGAGAAAAGGGGGGTGGCGGCAGAGAGGCCAATTACCGTTGGTGGCTGGGAAGAGGGCCGGAGGCGAGGGCATTGTTGCGTGCGCAATGCAGGGAAGATATCGCGCGACAAAAGTGCAGCAGCGGCAGGAGCGTCGGGAAACGGCGAGAGTCCGCGCTCTCTTCGCAACGCATTGTGTACCGTTCGGAAATCGCGCTCGGCTCTCCTCTACTTGCTTGTCGTTTATTGCGCCAGTCGCGGTTGCGCGAGCTCGGCTTTGTCCTCGACTGGCGCGCGCGTGCGACGTTTTCCCGCGGAAAAGCGAAACCTGCCTCACGCGCCGGAAGTCCATTCTCGGGCTTCGTTACTCGGCCGCGCCCAGCATCTACCCAGGCCGATCTCATTATGTGCACCGGGCTTTATACCTTTTCTTTTCTCTCTTTTCGGCAACTTCTACTTTGTTGCTACTTTTTCCTTTGTTTCTCTTTCATTCGATTCAGCGGCGAGTCGTCTTTCTCTTTTATTAATCCCATTACCAGTGTGCGACGATGAAATCATAATCTGCATCATTAGCTCGAGTGGAAGGATATTGAGGAAAATCGATGGGGAGCAAAACTAGAGCAATAATCACTGGAATGGAAATACTTTGACTGGGAGTGATAGAGAGAAAGAGGGAAAGGGAGAAAGACTCGAACGCCACAGTCAGCGGAGTAGGGCGTATATACAAAGTCTTCAAAGCTTACGAAGCAATAAGTTGAGATTAACTTGCGTTTCAGGAAATCCCCCAGTCGTCTTTATACAATCCGATAAAATCAGCACTGAACCGTTGGACTGCATTCACAAAAATACCCTTTGAGAAAAGCTGGGATTTTCTTAGTATTGGGCACAGATACGGACCGCAATTTTCCGTGTAGAAGACTAAAGAACACGTGAAACGCATTTGCATCCCGGCAAAGCTTTCAGGCCGATTTCCTTTTTTTTCTATCTAATTCTCAAACGCTTGCTGTTGGAAATTTTAAAAGCCGTTGATGTTTTATCGGCGTTGTACAATTATTTGGAAAAAAGGAATTGTTCGTTGTAACGGTAACGTATTTTTATTTATCATCGTTCTACTTTTAACCAAAAGTATATCGCTCAAATGTTCTTCTAAGTAAGTATATTTAAGGATATAGAAACGCAGCTTATCTCATACATAAATGCAACAATTAAAAAAATAAAACATTAAAAACCAATCGAGCTAGAGAAGTCCAAGAGAAAGAAAGGATGGCCTGCAGTCGTGTGTATAAAAGGACTCGCTTTTCGGGCCGAGCGTAGCGAGAGCAGGTGTCGTAGCCCGGCAGAAAGCGGCGGCGAGAGCTGAGTTGTAAAATTTGCATGTCGAAAAATTCAACACGCGAAGCGACAAGCATATAAGCGCGCCCGAGGCACGCGTGCAACGCGCGTAACGAGGACCGGCTGGAGGGACACTATACACACCGGCCGCACACGCGCAAGCCTTCCCTCGTTATCCCGAGCCTCTTCTTCTAACGCGCTTTCTGCCTCTTCTTTTTTTCTTCTCCCTTTCGTCTTTTCCTCTGTTGCATACTCGGCGAGCTTTATCATAGCACCGATCGCTGTTGCTTCTGCTCTGTTTTCGTTTTCGCTTTTTTTTCTCTTCTCCGCGTGTTGTGTCTGTGCGCCTTCGTTTGCTCCTTAATGGGCGTAATTTTTCACTCCGAGTTGACTCTTTTGGACATTAATAATTTCTCGAAATGGATCGTGTCGATGTATGGTTGTACAGGAAAGAAGTACTACTAAACTTGAAAAATGGAAACTCGTTTGTTCCGTCACCTCTAAGGTGTCATTAACAAATTTGAATTTTAATACGTTCCGGTGAAAAATAGTTTTCCAAAGTTTATTTCGTCGCATTGTTCTTTGACGAGAAATAAACAAAAGAAACTTTTGGAACAAAATCTTAATTTTTTATAAAATCAAATTACATTTCAATGAAATGCAATTTTTTTCTTTTTTTTATGTTAACAAACTTTAAATAAGTTATATGTTATTGTGGAATTGTAATATCTGTTACACATAACACGAGAAATCATAAATATTTTTTTAAACTCGAGATGGAAATTAAAATTTCATATTTCCTGGCTTTCACCGTACGAGTCTCGCTTTCGTCTGAATACGACTTCAAACTCAATTTACGAAACTTGACAAGTGTCCTCGGCTGCACGTTCGATCTAATCCTAAAAAGCCATGGCCATGATAGGAACACTCAAGGCGGCCTATCGAAAACCGACAGGTCGGATGGAAAAGCAATGCATAAATTTGGAATGGTGCGAAGGCAATACAAGTGCTACTTATATTACTGCTCTCCGAAAAGGCCCAAGATGCAAACGCACGCACCTGCTACTGAGCTGCATAGTTTGGTAGAAGCGATTTCACACCAGATTAGCGCGTCAAGAGCCAAGCGTAGTATGGAGAGAAGCCACTTTTTTCGGCTGTCGGCGAAATGGCTCTTGTCCGACTGCAGCTGGCCACAGGGCCATGTGCATCGTAATAATGGGCATTCTGTAGAAAAACATTTTTTTTCGGGTTTTAATTAAAAATAAAAAGTGTCATACTCGTGTTGTATATCGCATAAATTGGTCGTGCTTTTGCACGTTGCGAGAAACTTTGATCTTTCCGCAAGCTCTTGAGAAAATTGAAAACATATTTATCGCCGGGAAGGATATTGCCAGTTGCGTTTGCATCGACGCTTGCATATCAATTTCGTCGAAACGGTTATACACGCCGACGTAAACTCGACTGCGGCGTCGACGAGAAGACGAAGTTTAAGACGGGACGAAATAAAAAGAGCTTCGGAATCATGGGGAATCCGTGAGAGACGCCGAGGGAAATAAAATGATGACAAAATGTGGAGGGTGTTGGCGGGGTCGGTGGAGCGGGGCGGGGGAGGAGGAGGGAAGAGGAAGAAGAGTTGAGGAGCAAAAACCGGGCGCGAGAAAAAAAGGCAACGCGGCTGCGACTAATTCCCCGGCGCGGAGAAAAAGGGGCAGAAGAGGAGAGGAAGGACGCAAAAGCTTCTCATTATTTACCAGATTAACGTAAGCTGAGATAGTCTTTACTCCGGCTTTCTCGTTATTCAGATAGCTTTCCGAAAGCTTATCGATATTCCGAGTGAGAGAGAGAGAGAGAGAAGTGAACGCAAAGCAGAGAAAAAAGTCGGAGGGGAAAAAAGAGAGAAAAAGTGCGAATTTGATAAAGTGCTGGAAATTAACGCGCTTTTCATCACACGTGCGATTTATGCTGACAAATGTGCGATAATGCGCTTAATAGTCACATTAACTGATGCGATATAATTATTAATGCCCCCATGTGCAAATACATCTAAAGCATTTCCACTATAACGAGTTAACGAGATGCGAAAGCACCCGAGAGGAGAGGGAGGGAGAGAAATAGAGAGGATTCAAAACGTTAAACTAATAATTAACACAAATCCCAACCTACGTACACATAATGCCTATATCCGCGTTCATTGTTAATGAAATATGTAGTTTAATTCATCCCTGTAGGAAATTCCAACCATCATATCACCATTTTATTTCGAATAATATACCGAATGGCCATCTTTCCGACCAGCACATCACCAGAAAGCCTGTT